>JAKELH010000597.1:0-45367 GCA_021525015.1 Lactarius pseudohatsudake | reverse complement strand
AATCGATGGGGAGAAGAAGTCGTATGGAATCCCAACGACACAGGAAATGGCCAAGAGATGGTGCAGACGGTCCACCAAGAACTTGGACACTTGGGGGTGAAGGCATCCTGGCCGCGCTTCGGACCCAGGTGAACATCCCGTATGCACAGAAATCGTTGAGTGTACACTAAGACCTGCGAGCAATGCCAGTTTACTCACCGTGAACCCGCGTCCCTACAACCTCTCCATCCCTCCCATCCCGAGGGTTGATGCCGGCGACGCGTGGGCCTTGACTTCGTGGGCCCACTCCCGAAGACGTTGAGAGGCAATAAGTATCTGCTCACGGCAATGGACCTGGGAACCGACTGGACCATTGCCCAGGCCATACCTCAGCGATCAAGCGATGCGGTTGTCGACATGCTCTGCTATATCGTCTACACCTATGGGAAGCCCGTCATTTTCTCACCGACAACGGAGCAGAGTTCTTGTCCTATGACATGGAGAACATGCTACGCCGGCTCGAAATACAACACTTGTGCACCTCACCCATCATCCTCAAACCAATGGAAGGCTTGAGAAGTTTAACGACATCCTGACGCAGATGCTGGCAAGGATGACCGCTCCCCAGAACAGAACCAATGGGATGAGTTGCTCCCCGACACGCTACTTGCCCATCGAGTGCACACCAGCTCATCTACGGGTGTGTCACCCTTCTTTCTAACATATGGAAGAGAAGCACACTTACCGAGCGAAAGGATCTTCAAAGTGTTCCAGCGTAATCTCGACGAACGAGGAAATTGGCTTCCTCCAGCATCGACGGCTGGAGCATGTTCAAAATTTGGCTCAGTTCCGTCAAGAAGCCGACAATCGGGCAGCGTGCCGACTGGACAAGGAAGCGTCCCAGCGAGACGATCAATACCGAGAAAAAGGGCTTGGTATTGGAGATCTGGTGAAGAGACGGCATGAAGCCGGTACGAAGCTCCATCCGCGCTGGGATGGCCCGTTCATCATCCGGGACGTCACTGATAAGAACACTTACCAGCTGCAGACGCGACACGGTTACATTCTCAAGAATCTGTACAATGGTGCCAGGCTCCAACGATACTTTCCGCCTTCTCGTTCTCAAAGCACCTTGTGGTATGTGAGTTCCGATCTGCAGAAGAAAGATGCAGTAGCGATGCGAAGACAAAAACAAAAAAATGTTCCAGAGTCTTCCGGCCTATGATGAAAATACTTCGCCTCCTTCCGCGTCCAGGTTGTTTTTTGATTGTATGTTTGCGTTACGGTCTTCATCTCCCATCTCGATGTTTCGTTTGCTGGTTGTAACAGGAGTCACAAGAGACTGGACAACGGGTGATGTTGTGAACACATGACTCATCCGTTGTCGTGTGACTCGCGGATATTAGTAAAGCAACGCGCAAGCCTGTTTATTACAGGTATTCCGAGATCGTATTCTTCCTCTGTCTCAGATGTATTGCTTGTATGAATAGGAGTAGGCCGCGTCAGCGCAACACACAAGCGTAGTACTCTATGTATTTAAGCAGCTAGTTTAGCGACAGGAATCACAGAATTCTCTCGCCTACTTTCCTGCCGTTTCGAGTTTTCCATTAGTCATCAACAGTCACACGGAGGTGGGCGACATCACAACGGTCTGGAGCCACGCATGAAAGGGGTTCCGGAACCCACGGCTGTGATCGGCGACAGTGATAACGCCGGTACCCCTGAGCATGAAGCAGCACTCGTCAACATCGAAGATCCTTGCACCTACTACGTGGCGCGAGGCGGTTGCTTCTGACGATGCAGATAAATGGATCGAACCTAGGGATTACCACGGGTCGGCAAAACCCGCCCGGGTAGCGGGTAAGGGTTTGCCGGGTACGGGTCAGGGTAAACCCTTGCAAACCCGTACCTGTGCGTACCCGTGGCATGGGTTCCCACGGGTATGCTTCCTTTTCCTCCAACCTTCTCTTATGATCTTACTGCTTTTTTTGTCACCCTCGTTCCTTGCCCCCTGAGCCCCCTCAGGTCTCATCTCATGGTTCTCACTTCTCAAGTGCACCATACCACTTTACCACAAGCCTGTGCCACAGACTGGCTGCACAATGACTCGATGACTCAACCCACTCGCCCTCGTTCCTTGCCCCTCATGATGGGCCTCAACTCAAGTGCACAGTTCCACAAGCACTTGATACTGCTGCTGTTTCTCTATCCTTTTTTTGGTATGTCCTGCAGCCTTTTTTGTATTTTCTTTCCATGATTTGCCTGGCCAGATCAATCTTTCTATGCTGCGCAATATCCTTCATGATCCCTTTCATGTTTCAACTCTGTGCTATCCCTTTCTCAGTCCCACCTGTTCCTTACAGTCAATGTCACCCTGTTTCAACTTTGTTTCCCCCTCTTCATTGCCTTACAATAGGTAGGATTTAGCACAGTACTGTACAGTCTGTACCAGATGTATTTAAACATCTCGCTTGATCTGCCCTGTCAATACACCGTCCTGCACTTTCCTCCTCACCTGTGTACCCATTACTTCACACAAATGTCCGCCAACTCAATTGAAGGGTCACACAAGTGAAAGCCCACCAAACGTGCCACTGAAACGGTGATCCATTGGCCAGAAAGAAGCCGAAGACAACATTGGCAATGCCTACAACCACTACTCATACTCAGTCCAGTACAAATCCTGCTACCTTGACGATAAGGAAGATAGGCAACTCGGACGTTGCAGGCTTGCAGCGCCTGCCTCTCCTCCCTGTGCCCAATCCTGTGCTCAACACTCTACCCCCAAAGTTGCAGATAAGAGTGATAGTGATGCCACGTCTGAAACCAAGCTGATTGAAGTAGTCTTTGAAAGTCCAGTTGCAGGAACTGAAAAAGACTGCAACTCAACTGCAACTGCAACTGGAAACAACCGGACTTTTGGTTGCAGTTGTACCTAATCATAGCATGTATCAGTTGCAGTTGCCCAAAATGGTGCTGACCTCCAACTGGTTGCAACCAATTGCTTGGTCAGAAAGTGATTGGGCTGAAATTCTGATCAAAACGAGCCTAAGATCACCCAAATTGGCCAAAAAACTGAGCAAGTTATGATCAAAATGATCATTTTACTTATAACTTCTGTTATTTTTGGCTGTTTACCTAATTATTTTTCATTATAAGGCAGATGCACTTGGAAAATTATTATAGGTACCAATAAACACTAGTTATAAGTGGTTTAACCCAGTTTAGACCAGTCTTAAATAGATTAAATAACATTCAGTTGCAACCAGTTGCAACTGGTAGCAACTGGTTTTTTGCAGTTTTTTGCAGTTGCAGTTGAGGTTGCAACAAATTTCATTTTTTGGCAACTGGTTGCAGTTGCAGTTGGACCAAATATGGTCAAAAAACTGGACCCAACTGGACTTTCAAACACTAATGTTCATTGCATACGTAAAATGTGGCTGATTCGTTCCACCGGAAGTCCGAGTGGCGGTAGCAACCGCACGTACCATGCTCGGTCTCAGGCCTGTTTCTGATTGGCCCTCAATTTTTGGACCTGCCCCATTGGGGCTTGTATGTTCCTGTACGTTCCTGTTCGTTCTCGCGTGTTCTACCAGTTTCTGCTATGTTACTGTTTGCAGGTTCGGAAGCTGCTAAAGGCAGCTATGACACTTGTGATGTCTATGTATGATAACGATGACCGCATTCTCTTGAATGTTCTCGCAGAGTTCTGATCCTGCATTTGTAGCCTCGAATCAGAGGCAAGCATGACACGTCTTGTGCCCCGGTCTTGTGCCCGTTTTACTGTACCGATCCCCGAGCGTTCTTACTCATGTTCCGACTCGTTTTTCAAAATGTAGTTGATATTAGTGTACTTGTACTCATAAAAGCGGCTCAAAAGGAGCCCCAGAAATGTATTGAACTGTGTCTTGACTCGTCCTTCCCCCGTCTGCCCTCAATCGTGAATTGCCTTCGCTTGCGCTCGTATCCCACTTCGACTTGACATTCTCGCGGTCACTTGCACATGACCGCCCCTATTACTCCGGCGTCGTCCGTAACCTTTACCAAAATGATCTCACTGAACTTGTCTTGTGTCACCAGCTCTCAGCGATCGAGTCGCTGCATACTTGGCACTACATCCGTTGTGACATCAAACCAGACAACTTCATGGTTTGAGCTGGCCGCCCTCACGCTGCTATCTTCCTCATCGACTTTGGCCTGGCACGGCTATTCCGCAATCCTGCAACTTATTTACACATCCCATATTCCAATGATCACTCGATAGTCGGGACTCTTCCATTCACATCCATAAATGGCCAGCAAGGACATGCCCAATCACGTTGTGACGACCTGGAGTCACTCATCTATACCATCATATTTTCAGCATGCGGTGACTTACCTTGGACAGCAACTTCTGCCTACAGTAATCAGAAGGCAGTCCTCCAGAAGAAACAGTCGGTCACAGCAGAAGAGCTGTGCAAAGGCTTACCCACTCCCTTCTGCAATTTTGTCACCTATGTCCGTTCACTTGGCTTTGACGAGAAGCCAGACTACCAATACCTTCACTCTATTCTCTCACGGTGCTCGGCAGCAGAGGCAGACCACCCTGGCGAAGTGCTACCTTCCCCCACTCTCTCCATTGTCAGTCCAGGCCGTGAACCTGTTTCCAGTGACCAGGTGTAAGTAACCTCATGTTGTATGGATAGCGCATAACCAGTGCTGATTGCAGCCATTCAGACTTCGCTCCTCAATTTGCACACAGATCCTACCATCCAGTAGCAAGTTTTGTACTCCCACCCCCACTCAGAGCACTCCCATGAGAATACGGGAAACACTAAACTTTATAGCCCTTATGTATACCAATGCTGTTGTAGTTTTGTGGGACCTGTGTTCTGTTCTACAGTAGTCTTATTTTGTCAGTCTTAGCCTTATGTATGGTGCAGAATTTATTGTGCATTGTGCATGGCTTCCAGCTGTTGGCCACATTCACGCGCTTAGTATGTTCAGTGCTTGGTCAGGAATAGTACAATGCGACGGGTTATGGGTATACGAACACGAAAAAGGCTCCATGTGCCCTGCAACGCCTGTGTGGCCACGCCTCTGTCCACACACACCCTCCAACCAAGTCTCTCACCCTTCATCCCTCATTACTTCACTTTGCAACCTCGTCGCATCACCAATGGATATATCATATCTCCAACCGCTCATGGGTGACCTGTTCAATGCTGTGCATCTCCGCACCTTGTGCACCTTTCTCACACATCATTCCCCAATCGCCTTGGCCACGCTGCTCCTTTGTGTCTAGCAAGGGTCTGTTGCCTTCTGAGTCCCTCACTCTGGAGATGGCCATTCCAGCTCATCACCCCTGCGCCAGATAGTGCTCCTCCACCAAAGCCTTCGCTCTGGAACACCCCTCCAGATTCTTTTCCTAGCCCCACTTTTGTACTCCTTCCACCTCTTGCGCGCTGTCATCTTGTTCATGTTCTCTGGTGACCCCTCTGCACCTCCTCGTGCGCCAGGCCATCTCTTTTTGGTCCAGCATGGCATATCCATCAGCTCTCCTGGAGAAATCACGCATGGCAGGGTACAGGTCAAACTGTCGCGCGCTCAGGACCCTTACTACTCCTCGCGCTCCCTCACAGATCTCATTGCTGCTGCGGACACACAGGGGCAGGATGAGGAGGACCTGGAGGATGAAGAGGAGGATGTGAGCTGGCGGTGGGAAGGCGAGGACGATCTCACCCTCGGGCATGTGTGGGACATTCGTTCACGCAACCCAAAGCGCGGTATCATCTATGTGCATTTATGCCCACTCTTCTCTGCACTTACTGACACATCAAATACAGCACCACGACGACAAGACCAGCGTGCACATCACGCTGAACACGCAGACCATGCCACACTGCAAAGGCGTTGGGAACATGCCCTTCGTCTTCCGCACCTACGGCACCACACACCTCGATCCCCCTTGCTCGCCTCCCTTGATGCCAGCACCAGGAGCAGGATCAACCTCAACCCCATTCCTACCTCCCCAGTGCATTTTCCCAACATACAGGCGCCGCGTCCCGAGCCCGCTCATCATCTTGGACTTGGCCAACGCCAAGCCAATCGTGCAGACCTCCTTTTGCTCTTTTCCACCTGTGTATCCGCTTCTTCACATCAACGCTTACAGCAGCACTGTCGCAAAGGCCGTTCGTCCAGAAGATGTCAACCTGGTCCTTCTCGTGACCCTCCCGGACAAACCGACTGCATGTTGTCATCTTCAGCATTGCTCTCTCACCTTCTTGTGTCCCATTTCTGGAGATTGTGAGTGTTGCGTCCTAACGATCATATCGTACGATGAACTCACATCTTGCGCAAGTTGACCCGCTATATGCGTTCACATTCATCCGCACCTTCCTGACATCAACTTACTTGGCTTAACATAGTCCACCAAGACAATCATTCTCTACACTCTGGAACAAACAGACAAACTTACATTTCCCGATGTGATTCAGTGCCTTGAGACGGCGATTTACAGGCCCACCTCCGAAAGGCAGTACAGGTTGACGAAGACGGTCACAGTGACAATGACAACGATGAAGACAAGCCGCGCAGTGGCAACGACAACAAAGACAAGCCGCACGGTGGTGATGACAACAAAGACAAGCTGTGCAGTGGCAACAACAACAAAGACAAGCCACACGGTGGCGATGACAACAAAGACAAGCTGCGTGGTGGCGACAACGACAATGACGACGACGATGACTGCTGCTGCGGGGGTATTGACAATGACCACGGTGGTGGCGGTGGCTTGGGTGGTGGTGACAAAGGTGACGGCAATGGCGACGACGTGATGTAGTAATATTATCTACTTTGTATTGTCCATCCTTGCAAAGCAATAAACATGTTTTACTGTGATAATGTGCACGCAATGCTGCACTCCAAACGAGTCGCGAACGAGTCGCCAGCACATGGGAGCAAGTCACACCGGCTTCCGGCTCAAGCCGAGATGCTTGGCTCAGCTTGGTCCAGTAATCTATCTGGACCGGCTCCGGCTTGGCCCGGCTCTAGGAGCTGCTGAAACACTAACTGGGCTGGTGTCAGTCTGGGGATGGTTTCCAACTGCACAAATTGAGTCATGCTTGCATTGCTCTCACTCCATGACAAAGTTGTTCATCTGCCGACTTTGGAGGAGAAGGAGAGTGCCAAGGCTTGGGTGGCGGTGCAGGTTTGCCTGGAGTGGAGTGGCGGGCACCTTATGGTGGACGGTACAAAGTTTCCACTATTCCAACGTCCGGGACTCCACAGCGACACCTGGTTCGACAAAAACAAGGACTATTCCCTTGACTGTCAGGCGAGTACCATTTCATTTGAGGACTTGCTGAGCTAACTTGGTGTAGCTTGTGATGCTTCCAGACTCCCTGTGCATTGTCAACTATGCCGTGGGACACACCAGTAGCGTTCATGATTCCTGGTCATTCTGGAGCACTCGCATCTTCAAGGAACATGAATGCATCCTTGCCCCCGATGAGTGGATGTGGGTGGATTCTGTGTATCCATCTGAGACCTGGTGTGTCTCGCCATTCAAGAAACTGATTGGAGGGGAATTGACCCCAGATCAATGAACATACAATTATCATGCATCCCAGGTATGTCAAACACCTTTTATCTCCTAAACGAGTTCTCATAAAGGTTAGGTTCACATTCATTCTGAACATGCCATTGGGCTCCTCAAGGGCCACTTTCAAGCTCTATGTGAACTCCGGATTCAAATTTCTTCACCAAAGCTTCATAAATGGGCCATCATTTTTGTCCACTCCTGCATCATCATCCATAACCTCATACTCCACCTCGAAGGAGGTGATTTTGATACTGTATTCCGTGAATACCTGTACGAAGCTGGAAGGCACCATGTGCTGATAGTGATGGTAAAGTTCGGTTCAGTTCGGTTCAGCACCCTTTTGGCTGAACCGTGAACTGAACTTAGGGTTCGGTTCGGGTGTTTGTAGAGTTTGAAAGACCAGTTGAGTCCGGTCTTTTTCCCAATTCAGCAGCAACTGGAACTGAGACTGGTTGCTCCTCCGGCCTGAACAGTCCAACTGCAACTGAACTCTGGCCAACCAGTTGTAACCCAACTCGGTTGCAGTTGGTTGTAGTCGGTTGGGACTGGTTGGAACTGGGGCACCAGTACGGGCCTGCATGCAGCCGCGTGCGTGTAATTGTACTGTAACTGTATGATAGCAGACTTGTATCGTAACTACTAAACAATGTACTTCTAACTAGTATAAAGCCAGCCACATCCGAATCCACTGCCATTGTTGTGTTACTGTTATCGTCGCCTCCTCCTCCCATTGTGCGTTGTGTTGCGTGTTGCCGTCGTTGCCATCGGGGTTGTCGTTGTTCGGTCTTGCCTCGGTCTTTGCCTTGCTGTAGCTGTTGTCGAGTTGGAGATGGTGCACCTTGCACCTTGCCCTTGCGGCCCAGGAGACGCAATTGGCTTGTGGTGCCAGTGGTGGGGCGGTGGCAGCGCCTGTTGGCAGCTTGATTGGGTTGGGGCTGCATCGGCGAAGTCGTTTGTTGTTGATGTCGTCGTTGTCAGGGTAAGAGGCACTCGGCCGTCACAGCTAAGTCACAGTTCCCTAAAGTGTGAGTAACGATTGGCCCGGGTACTGCCGGTGTGTTCGCTGCACGTGCACTATCAACGTACTGTGCTCATCACAACAACCAACCACGACCACGACTTGATCTACCTCCCCGACGCAGCCCCAAGCTGCACGTGCTACCGACAGCCATCAGGGCCCTGCCAATGTGGTGGCCCCAACCACGACAACAGTGGCAACAGTGGCAACGGCGACCACAACACCATGACAAGGCGACATCGACTCAACATCGACTGCCACAACACCCAAGCGAGCGATCATTGACAGCACAGCAACAACAACCAAGGTGCCGGTGTCAACGCCAACGCCAACGACAATAGCAAGACTGATGACGACGACGACCCAAAATCACAACACCGATGGCTATGACTACGACTACGACTACGTGACACAACGATGACGACAACGACAGCAAGCATGCTCATAGTTATTAGCTTAGTATAGCCTAGTGAATAGTAGTAGTAGTGATGTTTTTGTATATTACAAGCCCAAATAAAAAAGTTGTCTTGACCTATAATACTGCACCCATAGTTGGGTTGCAACCAGTTGGAGAATGTGACATAATTGCAGCGACTGAACTGCACATTTCTGTGCCGGGCCCCAACTGCAACCGGAAGTCTGGTTGTTTACAGTTGCAGTCCGGTCCAGTTGCCAGTTTTTTCTGGTTCAAGCAACTGGACTTTCAAAGACTAGGTGTTTGGCCGAACCTTGAACTGAACCCTCGGTTTGGTTCATATCGGTTCAGTTCGGTTCAGGGAGGGTCTGAACCCAAACTGAACCCAAATGACAAAAACCGAGGAATTTGCTTATGTAATCATGCCAAACATGCAGAGTCACCAGGTAAGTGTACCACAAAAGACATAGTGTTACACTTTTGTGGTATAGTTTGCAAAAACAATTGATTTTTGTTTCTATAACTATGTACAAGCCTTGAATTACTACTACGAGCTAATATCCTCATGTTCTAAATGCTGTTGTCTAAGGACTCAGCAGGGGGGTCCATATGGTTCATCAAGCAGTGTCGGGCTGGAGGTGCTGATATGATGAAATGTTGGCCAGGCACGAGGATGAGCGGTGCGGGGGCATGGCAGACCATAATTGTCAGTAGGTGTGCAGCAAGAGTACGGGGCAAGACCTTGCTGAAGAGGTCATTTTTGCAGTCTAAGTCACACTTGATGTTGCCGTAGTTGTCATCGCCAATATCGCTGTTGCCATCGTTGTCATCAGCACGGTGCCATGGTTGGGGTTGGCAGTGCACACAACTCACCAACAGAGACCCAGGCGAGTGTCAAACACCCTCTTTCTCAATCTTAACCACAACATGGCAGATGCACTCAAAGCTGAAGGGAACAAGGTTTTCGCTGCAAAGGACTACAACATTGCCATCGACTTATTCTCCAAAGCACTCGACCTTGATCAAAATAACTTTGTCCTCTGGTCAAATTGCAGCGCAGCCAAGGCCAGCAAGTGGGACTGGGATGGCGCACTCACAGATGCTGAGCAGGTGGGTCCCTATCCGTGATCGGACGTCCCCATGCCTGCAAGCGATCTGTGACTGAACCCCCTATTTTCGAAGTGTATCAAGGTGAATCCAACATGGGCCAAGGGTTATGCATGCAAGGGTGCAGCGCTACATGGTCAATGACGCTACATCGAGGCAATCAAGACGTACAAGGCTGGACTCAAGATTGAGGACAGCCCCATGACCTGCAAGGGTTACGAGGAGCCCACTCAAAGTTGCATTAACTAACCAAACCAACGACTCATCGTTGGTTGGCTGCATACGCGACTTGAAACCTGTACATCATCAGTTGTGGTGGACGGAGTCATAGTCTTCATAGTTGCAGTCTCTGTCACTGCAGTCAAGGTCTTCACAGTCGCAGCTATTGGATTTCATGTCGCGGTGACGCTCGTCCAGGTGCAAAGGTGTCGCAGTGACGCTCGTCCAGGCGCAAAGGTGTCACGATCACGAATCGTGCCATCAATTGTTTCAGGTTATTATTACTTCTGCTTTCTGGAATCTGTCTCGGAAATGTTCTCTCTAGAGTTCCTGCCAGCGCATACTCTCTGCCAGCTCATATTCTATATTTAGCCTTACACTTACGTGTAGTGTTTAAAAGTCCGACTCGGTCCGGTTTTTTGCCCTAATTTGGAAAAACCGGACTGGAACCGGTTTTCGTTTTCACAAATTTTGCCCTAAACCGGACCGAACTGGCAACAACCAGTTCCTTCCAGTTGCAGAATTTTCAAAGACCGGTTCGACTCGGTCCGAGTCAGCTCTTCCTGGGTCAGTCACAACTGGCCAATGGTCGACTTGGACTGCACAACTGCAATCATAACGATGATTTTATTTTGAATACTATAATACTATAAGTCTACAATAGCATAGCTACAACGCGTCGTCATCATCGTCAATGTCGTCGCTGTCATCGTCCGTGTTGTCGTCGTTGCAATCATCGTCCGCGTCGTCATCGTCGCAGCCGAGTTGTCATCCGAGTCGGGAATGTCGTCCGAGTCATCCTAGTCGTAATTGAGTTGTCGTCCGAGTCGTCCGCTGAGTCATCCGAGTGGCGTCGCGATTGTCGTCCGAGTCGTCTGAGACTCTGAGTAGCGTCACAATTGTCGTCTGAGTCGTCCGAGTGGCGTCGCGATTGTCGTCTGAGTCATCCGAGTGGCGTCGCGATTGTCGTCCAAGTCGTCCAAGTCGCGATCGAGTTTGTCGTCCGAGTTGCCAGTGTGATTGTTGTGTGAGTCGTCCTAGTCACGAGATTGTCGCCAGAGTCGTCGTAGTCGCAATGTCGTCTAAGTCGTTGTAGTTGTGACCGTCGTCCAGGTCGTCGTAGTCGTGGTTGTGAATCCATCGTTGCCATCGTGGTTGAGTTCTTCATCGCGGGCGGTTGTCGTCGTCGGCGTGGGATGGCGGCGGTTGCAGTGGTGGATGGTGTTGGCCGACTGCCAACTATCGCTGTAGCCAGTGTGGGTTACCATCTTTGTTACTATCTGCTGTTTCCGTGGTTAGTAAGTCATGCAGCTCATATCTATGTCAGCTCCCCACCATAGTCGCTGTCACCGTGGTGTACTGCTTGTTGTCACCAGCGCCGCGGTGACCGTGGTAAGCAGCGCAGGCCCACTGCTGCCAGTGGTGGGTCGGGTTTGTGTCGAGGCCCGAGGCTATTCCCAACGTCGCTGTTGCCGTCGTCGCGTCGAGGTTGAATCCAAGGAAGTGTACCAGTGACACGTAACAACTTGTGACGTGTGCCTACCAAAGACCAGTTAGGACCGACCCTAACCGGTCTTTTGCGGTTTTCCCGGGCAGCAAATTCCGAAGAACCGGACCCAGAACCACCCGGGAAATCATGGAACCGGAACCGGAAGTCCGGTTTTCACCGGTTTCGGTCCGGTTCAGTTCCGGTTTTTGGCAGTTCTAATGACTGGACTTTTAAACACTACTTACGTGTCCCCAGAAAAACACAGAAAAAGAGAATTACTGTACAGTACTTAAGGAGCTCATAGTCACTCTGTATTCCTTGTTCTAGTCTTGTTCTCTGTGAATCCAAGTCTCTTGCCACTTCCCTCTCCTCTACTATGTAGAGCTCCTCTCTCTTCTTCTCCATCCAGATCCAGTATCCAGCAAGCTGTTAGGCAGCCATCCAGAGAGTCACCTAGGACTGTAAAAGCTAGGATTACTGGAGACTGTCAGGCGCCGCTGACTAATCCACATCCCAATCCAGAATTATGAGCAAGTGGTAGTAACACGGTTACAAGCCCACCCCTAGATTGTAAAAAAAGGCGACCACAGCGCAACTGCCGGTGACCCCGAGGCAGATGACTCTGCAATGGCAATGTCCCGTCAATGTTCCCACCTTTAAGCGCGACTGGCATGCCGCCGCGCCAGTTCTTCCCACTTGCATGCCGCCACCCCAATGGCACATGTGGATTGGGACCAAGTTGTTGCGGTTGTTGTTGCAAGTTTCTAGTAGAGGTTGTTGTTATCAGTGTAGCCGTGGTTGGCAATGCACATGGCTTGAGATTGTGCTGACTTACCAAGTGCCTGCTGTCGCTGCCACCGTCATGATAAGGGTCGCGGGCAGCCAGAGGTGCATTAATGAGTAATAGTGTTATAGTTGGACCAAGTCTCATGTAGCTCAAGTGCATTGGCAGTGTGCCCCTCATCAATGTTGCTGCTGTTGTTGTTGCGGTCTTCGAGTTGCAGTCTTTGGAGCAGTCATTGCCAACTTCACCATTGTGGCCATTGTCATCAGCGTGGTGATGTGGTCTGGTATTGGGGCTGCATGTGACTTGGTGCCACCTGCCACTGCCGTCGTCATCATCATGATGGGGGTTGCAGGGGAGCGACTGGTACTCACCTAGGTGACCTAGCTCAGGTGAGGCGGCATGCTCCTCGTTGTTGTTGAGGTTGGCAGCACACATTGCCCAGGGTCAGAGTGCTCATCACCACTACTGCCACCATGGTGTCCAAGTGTTGAGGGTTTTGGAAGGCCCGGAAAGGGCAAAACAACTCCGAGTCAAGTCTGTGTTGACACGAGGTCCCAACATTGTCGTCGCATTGTTGGCCACGTTGAGGGTGTTCCTGCAGCCACCCTGCCGTCATCGTCGTCAAGGCCATCATATTCATGGTTAGGGTTCTGTGATCGCAAAAAGGTTGGAGTGTTGACAATGAGGAGGCGATAGGAGAGGGAATGGGGGGATAGCCATGATGCAGCCACCACATGACACCACACAAGACTTGTGAATCCGACACCTCGCACACACTTTTGCACTTTTGGAATGGGCCAAACTGTAATATACTTCATTTCACAAATTTCAAAAATTGTACATTTGCCACTGGCAGCTACAGTATCAAAAGTTCGGTTTGAACCTGTTCAAACACGGTTCATGACAGTTCACAAAAATTGGGGTTTTGCCGAACCCTGAACGGAACCGTTGGTCTGGTTCAGGTCAATGGCTGAACCCGAACCCTGAACTGGGGTTCAGTTCAGGAAAGTTCAGGTTCGCACTGAAGTTTGAACTGAACTTTACCATCACTATGTGCTGAACTATGATGATGGCTCGGAGGGAAGTGACGATGAACTGCAGCGGGCACGTCGATGGGTTGAGACTGAGGGTCAATGCTTTCGTCGTCATGTTATGGCACCCTTATTTGACAGTCCTACTAGTGGGGCAGAGCAGAGGCAACAGTAACTTTATATGTGTAAAAGACATGTTTCTATGAGATGGTATTTGTAGTGTTGAAATGGATTAGTGGATGAGTTATCAAAGACCCGACGACTTGGGAATACTGGTAGATCCCCACTCAGAACTCTGGTCAAAGGATGAAGTTGGTAAGGTTAAGGGCGACGCTGGGGTAGTAAGCGGTCACATGCAGGTGACCACGAGACTGTTAAGTTAAGTTGGGGTACGAGTGATAAACAGCATACATAGAGGTGATACTCACAGTGACAAAGGAGACTGTGGTGAGATATCAAGGTAGGCTGGAAGCAGCAACAGAGTGAATCAAGCAAGTGAAGCAGATGGAAGTCTGGCACACAACAGATGAGAACTGGTGTGGTGCCAGAGCGTACAGGGTACACTACTTATACTCCTACAGAGAGTGACGCTAGTAACAGCAAGTCACAGTAAATACAAGGACGCATTGTTCTACACATGGACAAAGGAGTGGACTGATAAGAGAACAAGGTGTAAAGAACAAGAAGAGTCCAGACTATGATATCATAGTGACATCACAATAAAGATAAGAACAAAGGAAAGTACAAAGACATAGTACAAAGGGAATCCAGAGGAGTCCATGATGTCATGTACATAAGTGATGTCATAGATAACAGAATACAAGAAGTCCGAGATTGTACAGATCAAAACTATCTAATCTAAAGCAGTCCGTTATCTGCATGTCCTTTGAGCCGCTAAGTGCACTCAGGTCACTTATCAATAACGAGCGCAAGTGAGAGCGATTCTTTTGTTGAGAGCAGACGGGGGAAAGACAAGGCAAGAGTTCGATTTGTTACACTTCTGGGCTCCTTTTGAGCTGTATTTTATGGATACAAGTACAATATTACCAGTTGCTTTTTCAAAAAACGATTGAGAAACATGAGTAAGTTGCTTGGGGATCAGTACAGTAAAACAGGGCCAACACTGGGGCATGAGACACGTTGCGCTTGCCTCTGATTTGAGGCTACAAAGATGGAATCGAAACTGCACGAGAATGTCCGGGAGAATGAACTCATTGTTATCATACATAGACATCATAAGCATCATAGCTGCCTTAAGCAGCTTTCCGAACCTGCAAACAGTAATGTAGCAGAATACTGTAGAACATGCGAGAACAAACAGGAACATACAAGCCCCAATGGGGCAGGTCCAAAATTTGAGTGGGCTCAGAGATATGCCCAAAGCCAAGCGTGGTATGTGTGGATGCTACGCCGCTCGGACTTCCGGTGGAACGAATCTGCCAGAAGTAACAGGAATGAAAAGTTCTGGAAGGACAAGTTGTCCGATGAAGTTGGCGTTGAGTATGTGCCCGCTTGAGTCATTTGCCCAAAACCGTCAGACTCTGGAGCGAAGGAAGCACTGCCAAGCACAGGTTGAGACGTGGTCTGAGCCCTGACTCAAGCAAGCTTGATCTCATACTTGATCATCTGCTGCTGGTGCATGAACACCTTATCCTGTATCCTCTCCTGGGCCGCCAGGTTCCTCTCTTCAGTGGCCAACTGCAGACTTTTGTGCTCTTGCTCAGCCTTGAGCTCCATCTTCCGGCGCTTTGTGGCGATGTGTGTGGCCTTGAATTTGTATGAGCCCCTTGCAAGTTCAAGCAGATTGGCATGCTCACTAATTGATGTCCCCAAGGAGTTTTCAACGCATGTACGCTTGCTGGATGACAATTTTGCTGGCCCCGCACTCAAACTTTGGCCAGCCGAGCTAGAAACAGACAGTGTCCGATGAAATTGGGTCCAGAGGCATGGGTTGTGGGCAATGGGAGTGTCAGCAAGTTGTTGCTCAGGCTTGTTTTCTGTTGCTCAAGCGAGGTCCTGTAACATGGTAGAGTTAAATTTGACCTGATAGAGACAAACATTTACATGCCTTCATGTTGTTGACTTCAAAGTTGCTGGGCATACCAGTGTGCCCCTCACCAGCACACTGCTCAGGGTTGTCCAACTCGCACAAGCTGTCAGGCTCCACCTCGCCAACACCTCCTCCAACACCATCGGCATCTTCCCCTTTGTCCTGGTTCCCAAACAGGACTCCAGCAGTGTCACTTTCAAGATCCTGCCTGGGCTCAGATGATACCACATGAGGGTTAAAGCTAGGAAGTGTGCGCCAGAATCCGTGCAAGCACTCCCAAACAGGAAAACTAGACAAAAGCTTTTCTATGAGTATTGTTAGTCGCTGAACAGATAGAGTGAGATGCGACATACCTAGGATATTGCTGAGGTTCTCGTCACCCCGAATTTCTTCAACCATTAGTCCTGCACCTGTTCTCCCGAGTTCCATGTTGAATTCTTGGTACTTGCACTTCAAACTTGAGGATACTATCAGCCCTTTTGTGCCCCAATTCACAGACTCACTGAGTGATCCAGTTCTCAACCACCTTGGAGTATTTTTTGCCGTCTTCCTTCACCTCTTCGCAAACCTTGGGATCAGCATCGATGGAAAAAATATACTCGGCCATCTTAATGTGGAAGGCAGACTTTGAGCCCTTAGCCACACGATGTGGCTGGTTCTCTTTCTCCGTGTCTTGTGATGAGTCCGAGAAAAGTCTCTGACAGTCCTTGGGGTTATCCTCCAACCAGTCGACAAGTCAGTCTGTACGCACATCATCCCATTGGACTCATGAGACTTTTTCATGGGCGTCGCCATTGGCCTTGGGCGTAGCTGCGAGTTTCTTGCCCTGCTTGATGGGACGCTTGGTCTTGGTGGTGCCAGATGGTTTGGCCACAGGGGCAACTTTTGCTCGTCCTCTGGAGGACATGAGTGGTGGGTGGTCCAGGAAAGTAGTGGAAAGAAGCGACAGTGGTAGAGACGTAGCGTAGTGTAGCCCGGTAGTAGCCAACTTGCACCTCCACAAAATAAAACTCTGATTTGGTCATTGTCTTCCTTCATAGGGATCAAAATAATTGCATTATGTGATGTAGGAGCCCCCACCTGTTCTTGAAAAAATATTCTGCATTAATTGTCCCATTTTTGATTTTCTGATTGAGTTCATTTCTGAATTAAGGGATCCAAAAATGATATGATAATAAAAGCAAATGAAGGAACTTTGAAAGACCCTATTCATGCATTATGCAGCTCCTACCGGTCTACCATCATGACAAACTGTGTCAGGAAAACCTTTGGGCCATTATTTGCAATGAGGTTTGTGACCCTCTCAACGCATAGTAATTTGCTCACATTCACTTCAAGGTTGTTAAACCCCTTGACAAGCAAGAAATCCAGCTCACCTCCATTGATCTCACCCATTTTCGCTGGGAGGAGCGGAACATGGATGGCAGTAGAGAGACAGTCACCAGTTGTGTCACAATCTGGGTTGGGGTCCTGCCTGACAGTCTCACAGGCAATGGTGCTTTCAAATCTTCTAAGGATGTCCTCCAGCTCCTTGAGAGGCATAACATTTATGACATTGACATTGTGTATCATGAGTCAGTGGTCAAGCCTCTCACTGCCAGTAGTCCCAAACTATTCACACTGGTCAAAAACCTCCATCCATTGAAAGACGTCATTGATCCTGTCACCACCACTGATAAGGCTCCAACCATTTAGGTTTAAAACAGTTTTTAAACTATTTACATGGTTTACTTTTACCATATATTTACTGGCACAGTGGTATGAAGTAAATAAACTAAATAGTAAACAGTAAACAGTTACCCCAAGACCCTTTAGACTTGAGAGGAACTGTTATCCACATTTGGCCTCAGATCAGAAGATTTAAGTGTGCTAGTTAATATGAACATAACACTTTTGAATACTTTGAACTTGGCCCTAAACACACTGGATGGAAATTACCATTTTTATGCAAAATTTTATCACCTCTATAATAAGAGGCAACTCATTTATTATGGTCAAAAATGTGAAACTGATAATTATATACTATTAAGCTGGATTCATGTTAAAAAATGATATCAAAATGGTATTTATATAATATAAATTTCCACAATTTATAGTGGAAAAAATATTATTATTTAAGGATTTCATCTAGATATAGCTTTAAAAAATGAGAGCCAAACCAGTGGCCAACACCATTTACACTTGAAATAAAGAAGTATCATTTGCATTTTTCTAACATTGTAGAAGAATATCCACTTAGAAATTGTAACAAAATCATATCAAGTAAATACCATTTTAACAACATTTTCTAATCTGAATTCAGCCTAATAATATATGCATCACTGGATGGAAGATGCCCCTTTACCATTGACAAAATTTAGGCATTTATAACAAAAGGTATTTTTTATTCACAATTTTCATACATAAAATGATGTTGATAAGGTAATTAAATATTGACAATGCAATTTCAAGGCATAATATGTAAACAGTATAGATTTTATTTTCCACAATATTGTCAAAATATTATGTTAAGTATCTTGTCAAGATATTTCACATGGTAATCTTTATGAAATAACAGTGGTTCAGTTCAGAGGGTTTTAGGGTTCAACTACAAAAACATTAAATGCTAGGGGGTCCTCTGTCAACACTTATAAGTAATACTGCAGCTAACTTGGTTATTTGCAAGCAAAGCTAATTGTTAAGCAAGCAAAATAACCCAGAAATGCCTAATTGGACCACTTAGAGTTGCCCTGGCATTGTACATTGTCTACCTCCACAAACATCTTCAGACTTTTCCTATTTTATTTCATACTTGTAGGATCCCAAAAATGTTGGCTCAAGCTGCAACTAAGGTATAATACACATAAGGTTAGTTGTTGAATATGTTAGTGAGAGAAAAATTTCAAGTTACTATTGTCATCATATTTCATATATTTGCTACTGAGTGGGCCCATTTTCAAGAAAACTTTTGGGGTATCAATGTAAATTGTTTTATAAATAGTATTTACTGTCTATAAACAATTTACAATGGTTTACTGTCTATTTACTGGCTGTTGAGTAAACATAAACTAAATGGTTGGAGCCTTACCACCACACTTAGTCTTCTCATTGCCAGCTTGAAGACAGCTGACAGGCAAGGGACTTTAGGATTCTTCTTTAGAGCTGGTGAGACTCTTTACGGTGTCACGGCACACCATGTCCTGTTCCCAGAAGAACAAGGTAATAACCTTTACTCTTACAAATATATGTATGTTTTCTGGAGAAGATAAGCCGAGTGTAATTCTGACTACACCTACATAGGTGGGCCTAAGAAGGTCATGCTGATGGGCAACCAAACTTTTGACAACTTACTCACATCCATCAAGGCCCGCATTGGCACCCTGAACGGCACTGTCACTTCCTTGGAGGAGGATGTTGTATCATATAGGGAGGAGGCACAGGCTGGTAACCAGCAAGTGGCAAGCGACCTGGCAGTGACCAAAGCTGACATTGACAGGAAAAAGGTGGCAATTGAGGAGCTCAAGACATTTTTCACCAAGATGAAGGAGGAGTGGTCAGAACTGAATGACTGCATCATCGGATATGTCATTTGGGCTCCTCCCATCCATTTTTTTACCCCCCCCACATGGCTACACACAGGATGTGTGTGCCATCAAGCTTGACAAGAGGAGGTTCGACAAGAACTTCATGGGAAATGTCATTGACTTGGGTGTGCTAATCTGTTTAGCTAAAGGTGTCTACTAGACTAACTGTTCATATTCCAAGGTCCCGAAATTGATTCAGGCAATTTCACAAGGTGGATGTACCCTCATGACGACGCACAGTCTGAATTCCACTATCCAAAGGATCGCCTTTTCAGGCTCAGTGCCATTCTCTCCGCTGCTGAGATTTGCAAACCCAACAGGCTAGACCACAACAGTGACCCTGTGCACTACGTGATCAAATGAGGCCTCACCATGTACTAGGGCTGTGCACTGTGCCATATGCCAACAGGCATACGGTACCATCTGGAGGTTATGGCACCCGTACTGTTAGTTGATGTGGTTGAGTTTTGACGGTACAGCAGAAGGTATGGGCTGACACTGTCTTGACCCATATAGGGATGGCCATAAAATGTATGTACAGTGCTGTACAGCCTCTGCATGCCATCATACATCTCTGGTGGATTGTGCGGGAACCAGTCCCAACCCTCCCACTCCCTTCCCAAACTAGGTAGGACCCATAGAGAGTGCAGCAAGCCAAATAACCATTGTATGGTGTACAGAACCAAGTCTGAAGGCGGAGCAGATTCTGCACTGGCAGGGTTACAGAGGTAATGGAGAGCCGAGTGTGAAATGTTTGTGATGGCAAGGCTGGTGCAATTGCAAATGGACAAGGGCAAGAACGGGAGCGAGGAAGATGAAACAAATTGAGAGACAATGCCGTGGTGGTAGCAAGACCGAGACAGCATCATGGCAACAGGTTTGAGTGCTCACAATGGGGCCTGACTTCAAACTGAGTCACACAGCATGCAAGACGAGACGAGAGGGGAACTTGAAAATCAAATCATTAACAAGTCAAGAGTGTCAGGTTAAATACATGCGAGCTGGTAGATGAAGTGTTCCAAAACCAAGTTGAATGTGTAGTGAGGTGTAGAGAGATAGGTAGGTATGACAAAGGATGTGTGGCCTGGTGAGAGAGACAAATGGGTCTAAGTAGGTCAAAGGAAAATGAGTGTGAACACAAGAAATGGAAAGTAATTGTCTAAATGAAAGGAAGCGGTGGAGACACATGGGCATACAAGATTTACAAACAAAGGAAACCAAGATACTATGATGACACATGACAATAAGGTGACCTCCTTCTAGGGATTACCAGGGGTAACCCTGGGGTCATTTTGACTGTACCCCTACCCCTACCCGTTAGCCAGGGGTAGGGGTTGAGGCAGGTTGAGGCAGGTCGATGGTGGGGTGCGCGCGGTTGCATGGGTTTGCGGGTCAGCACGGTGGGTCTCATGAATTCTGCACTACTGTATTAGTCTACTACATGAAGTACTACTGTAATACTACAGAGCCCACTGCGTTGTCATTGTCCCCCACCGTCATTGTGTTGCCACTGCTGTCTGTTGCGTTGTCGCTGTCATTATCGCCTGTCACTGTCATTGTTGCCTGTTGCTGTCATGTTGCCTGTTGCCGTCGCTGTTGCCTGTTGCCACCATTGTCATCATTGAGTTGCTTCAAGTGGCAGCACCGCCTCGCCGTCGCTCCGGCTGCTGGTGTCATAGGTGCCATTGTTGTGATTTGGACTTGCGTTGGTGCAGCAGTGGCAGTTGGTAGCTCGTTCAACTCAGGGCTGGCAAAGTTCTGTCATTGTGGGTTGTTGTGGTTAGCAGTGCATGGCGCTGGTGGGGTTTGCCATTGATGCTATAGTAAAGTGTGCATTCCCATTAGTTCTGGCGGTGATTGCTGGTTTTGCTTAGTCACCTTATCAGTGCACTTCCCTGACACAGCCTTGAGCTGCATGTACTACCAACCGCCACCACCAGGCCCTGCTATCAATAGCAAGATGATGCCAGTGTCAAGGACGACAACAATGAAGATGACAATGTAGCAACAACCAACAACAACAACAACACGACATGACACGACAACTTGGACTCTCAGAGGGCTACCAACCTCTGCCATTGCCCCCAGGGCCATGCCATCAACAACAGCAAGACGAGGATAACAATGACAATGATGAAGACACAAGTGACGACAATGAAGACTCGGACGACAACGATGTGACGACACAACAATACAAGACGCGACAACAACAACAACGCAACATGAGGCCAACTTGGACACAAGCTCTGCAGAATCTGCATGGGCATTCTCAAGATATGACAGTAGTAGTTAGTGTATAATACAGTATTAATACTTCATGTACAACAGTATTTTAGTCAATAAAAGCTTTTGTATGCTAGAAAAAACCCGTTGAACCTGTCACATGACCCGACATTGTACCCGCACCCCTACCCATCAAACCCATACCCAGGAAGGACTGATGGAGGTTGGAGGAAAGGAAAAGAAAGAAAGAAAGAATACCCAGGGGTAGGGGTACAGGTTTGCAAGGGTTTGAGATTGCTTACCCTTACCTGTACCTGGCAAACCCTTACCCTAAACCCCTGCGGGTTTTGCCGACCCCTGGTAATCCCTACCTCCTTCAAATCCAACAGTGAGCGCAGCGATCCATGTGACCTCCAACAGTGTTTTGAGAGTAGCTAGAGACAGCCGAGAGTTAAAATAGATTGGTGATGACCTTGGTGATGACAGAAGGAACAATGGGGATGCAATGGGGACTTGGATGGGGACTCAACAAACAAAGACAGCACCGTCACAGCACAATGCATGGGGACACGTGCTGTCTACAAGTGATCTGTGAGCCATTTGCAAAAAGGGATTGGTATCAAGGGTGGTCCATGACAACATTGTGTGGTGAGATTGATATGATCAGCAAGTGGAGCATTGACAAGTCAGTGGTGAAAGCAATGTGATGAGGATAATGGGGACAGGGAGTGGCAGTCAAAGGTTGCATGAGGCGGAGGAACGCGCAGCTTGCCACCACTGGCAGTAGCCTATTGGTTGTTTGAGGGGAAGCAAATCTGAGAGGGTGTCAGTGTCCATTGCAACATGATGGGAGGAGGACAAATGAGGGAATAACGAACAAGGGGAGGGAAAGGGAGAGGATATGGCATACACCAATCCCAGGTAAGCCTTATTGGCCGTATATCCCGTTTGCTGTCAGACGGCTGTCTAGGCAGCCATGCCGTACCGTTGAGCAGCCCAAGAGGTAGGTGTACGTACCGTATGTGGTATGGCTTTACCGCCCATCAACGGCCCTATTTTGTACGGCCGTCTCCGTAATACGGACGGTGCACAGCCCTACCACGTACACCACTATCGGTCGTCCGACCGGATTCGAATCCCATGAGCGCCGCTACTCTGTCCTTGGCAACGTCGACTCGATCGAAGTAGCCATCTACCCCTACAACAACCACTCTGATCCATATCCATTTTCTAGGGATGGAGACTCGGGGGCCCTCGTTGCCGGATCCCTCGCTGATTCGTTGCCCTCCTCACCGCTGGCACTGGACTGACCGACTCTTCCGATATTTCCTACGCCACGCCCATGTACTGGCTGTGGAACGACGTCGTCAAGCCCCAGTTCCCTGGCGCCAACCTCCACTTCGACATCCCCGAGAAATAGGTTCATCTCTTCCTTCTGCGTCATCCCCTCGTACTTATAACTGACAACGTTAATGTCAAGGCCTTCGCAAGACGTTCTCGCATGGTCGTTGGTGCAAAAACGCGTGTTGGCTGTTCAAGTTCAAGTTCTTTCTTCCGTCTCTTTTTTCGTACCGATGGCTCGACGCCTAGCGCTTGCCCTAACCCGCACGTTTTGTTTGTCGCCCTCGCCCTCGTCTTCGTCCTCTATTCTCCCGTTTCCCGTTCCGTGCATTTAATAGCTTTCGTCAATGGTTTAGGCCTTGGACTCGCGGGTTCGTCGTGTGGATCGCTGTTGCTTCTCGTCGTCGGACACTCTCAACCTCCGTGTACTATCTACCTCGCTCGTGACTCGTATGTGGCTGCTGATACTAGTACTGTTCGGGCCGCTGTTGTATCCCATGATCACATCGTTCTTTGTCTCTTTTGAATCCATTATTTTTATGTAGCACTCCACTTCTGATACAATTCTCATGCCTTAGTAGATCCTCGCGTTAAGTCCCCCTCTCTCCCGGAAATAAGGGCGTGACGCGGCTTGAAGCCTGCTTCTCCAGCGTTGACGGACTTGTGGCCATCGTGTCGATGTGGCGTGCTGTGCCTTGAGTTTTGAGTGTCAGTTACTAGCCTGCTTCCTTTGCCGTCCGCCTCTCTTCGTTTCTTAAGTGGGCCCGACAATGGGCGCAGCGAGTCGTGGGGATTTAAATCCTGGTAAGGGGTGGGATAGGGTGGGGTGCGTGCCAGTGTTGCGCGTGGTGTTGTGTGTGTGTGTCCTTCCTGCTTCAATCCAACTCCTTCTGAGTCCCCCCTGTATCCTGCGCAAGTCTACCTGTGGCTTGGATAAATCCGGCCTTGGGTTTAGCCAGTTGCCTCGCATAACCTCCATCCTTGGGTCAAATTTCTGACAATAGGTGCCACCTCTCATGCATCTCAGGAGCGCAACTGCAGGCAGTGCTGAAAGCTTCACATTTGGCACTACTACTGACAAATTTCCATCGTGCCCACTTCCCGCGGGCGGAACGTAGACTCCAACGGTAGAATTCGAGGATCTCATGGGTTGTCTCTGAAGCCCAACAAGTACTTCATGATCTGGAGAGACGCCTGCACGGGATAAGCTCGTCAAGCGATATTAAGTACAGGCCGTCCACTTACCACAGGCGAGTATTGCGGTACCCTGCATGTCAGCGTGGTTAGCACAATGTTCCAAATATATTTGTGCGGTACCACCTACATATGTCCTGCAAGCGAGATTTCGACATATGTCAATCCTCGCTCAGATTGCATATTTCCCAAGGCACCGACGCCGTCGACTATGAAAGAGTCATCGACTGGGGGCTTCTGGAATCCTTGCATACCGGCCCCTTGAAAACATTCATTGAGCCAGTGCCCCCATACGCGCATACAGTACAACGTGAATGCCACCTACAGGTCATGCTAATGGCGGAGCGAGCAGTTCTCAGAGTAAAGCCGTCGTCAGGGGTAGCGTAACACTTACTTTTGAAGCACAATGCGAGTACCTTCGGCTATCAAAAGAAAGTCGGCAAGACCGTGTACAATTACTGAGCGTTTGCTCTTCTCTATAACATTTGGGAGCACCGTGAATGCTGGCGGGTCACTTGCAT
Source organism: Lactarius pseudohatsudake (assembly GCA_021525015.1). Lineage (NCBI taxonomy): Eukaryota > Fungi > Basidiomycota > Agaricomycetes > Russulales > Russulaceae > Lactarius > Lactarius pseudohatsudake. The sequence continues at coordinate 20,848 of JAKELH010000597.1, read as the reverse complement.
CGCCATCAGGGAAGACGTCGGGACCGTTGAAACCGCACACTTCCCAGTTGGTAGTTTGCGGTGCGTGGATCGCCGCCTTGACGTCTGCGCGATCAAAGTACACAGGTGTGGTCTGAGCTTGTGGAAACGATCCCCTAACAAGACGGTACTTAGTTGCAACGCAGAGGGTGAAAAATAAGTGACATACGGGAAGCCCAGTACATCCCAAAGAATCGACTGTGCAAACCCTCATCAGATGACTGTGGAGATCAACGAGGTCCAGGCGCTCACTGTGTCGAAGATATGGTATACATTAAAAGCCGGGTTGATAAGCAGGGCTGCACCGGAGATCATATCCCAAACACTGCAGACGTCCGTAGAGTCACCGACGAGAGGTAGGGGGCCTTGAGGTGGGTATGTGACGTGCTTCGTCATGTAATCTGAATAATTACACGTTGCTGCGATGGAGTCCAATTGTGCGAGGAAGGTTTGACTGTACACGACTCAGTGAAGGTCAAATAAGTCAACTACAGAGAACGACCAACTCGAAAGCAAACACATTTTCGTACTTGTGAACAAAGTCGACGGCAGGAATTTCGCTTTGAACAACGTGCCAGCCGAGGACAGCTACATTGAACTATGGTGGGTTACTCCGAGTTGATATTTTAAGGGACTCACCATCATTCATCCAGAACCCTTGCAAATCTAGATCAAGTGTAGACCTCGTCGTATTCTCAAAGATGAAGTTGGCAATGTCTGAAATGCTCTTCTTAGTACAGATACGATGTCCCAAGAAGCCACGTACAGGGTATATACATCCCTGCGTACTGCTCAGACGTCAGAATTTGAATTCGTGATTATGAAAGATCCGTACTCACACTTTCACCAGAAAGATAAAACTTCTTTCCTTTCAGTTCCGAAAATATCTCTAAGAATTGTCGCAAGAAGCCGACCAGTTGCGCGGCAACATCGTACTCATTCTAACTCGACCGTGGGGATAATCAACGAACCATCGACGCAAAAATGCGGGGGATACACACCTTTGCATCAGGCTCCCCCTGGGAATACCCAGTACCAACGGGCTGCTCGACGTAAAGCACGCTGGAAAGATTCGTCCAACTATATTCATTCCGCGTAGGACGAGCCTGCCCTGATCCCCAGAGAAAAGGCTGAGATGTGTCAGGTGTAGCAGGTCGGATTCACGGTCGGATTTACAACTGATGAGAACTTACCCCATTCTCTTTGAGCAAACCCTGAAGCGAAGAGCAACCTGGACCTCCGTTCGTCCTGAAGCATGCCGTTTAAGATTGTGTTTATAAAAATTCCGCGATGCCATAGATAACGTACCAGAAGATAAGGTCGTCTAAGCTTCCTTCCGGACCCGGAGGGAAGAACCAGAAGAACAGCTAGGATCGAGTCAGCGACCTAACAAGAAATTCGGCTGAGACCACACCTTTCTTGATTCATCTGGTGCTGCGCTGATGGGGATGAGGCCAGCCCATGATGGACCGACGTCAAAGTTGACTTCAGGAATGGTGGTGCCATCTACGAAGAATTCTGCAAACGTGTGAGATACAACGGCGCAAGTTCTCTAAGTCTAGCATACGCACGGGAGGCTTTCGGATTTGAGAAGGTGATGTTTTTCACTTTCGGAGGCGCCGCCTCCGTAGCACGACGTGCTCCACCCTCAGCGTTTGGACCACGGGAAGACAGCTTCACCGCTTCGAGGCGTTTTACATTCAGAAGATTCGGAGAAGTGATGCGTGCTATAACAGGCCATGGGGAGAGCACACCGCAGAGTAGACCGGCTAGGGCGAGTGGATGGGTAAGGCGCATCATGGCTCAGAGAGAATTCGTCCTTTACACGCACGATTTATAAGTTGCAACGCTGTACTATCTCACAGCGGGCTGAGCGAAAGGGAAATAAGGGCGGAGTTACCAACGCAGGGTGTCCATATGCCAGTGCGTCGTTGTATCTCATGTCCGAATTATCACGCCGTCCATTTTCTGTGAATCCTAGCCTGGAAAAACAAAAGAGGACGAGATGATGTCAACCGGAGCACACCATGAATCTACGATCCCACAGAGTCGCTAGCGTTGTCAACAGCTCGCTCAAAGTGGTTGAGCCAGCCAAGTCAAGGGGGATTCAGAAGCAACGCCTTTTATTGGGGTGTTGACATGACCACCTGCGCATTTTCCCTTCAGTTCAATCACAGCCACGAGAATCAGACACCCTTTCCGCAAGCGAACCCGACCAGCAGCAGAATCCCACGCTTCTATTATTTCTTCTGTGCCGTGTATGCCATATCAATTACCCCATGATCTAGAAGTATTCCAACACGATCTGAAGTATGCCAGTGTGAAGTCAGCAGATTCTTGCTAGCGCAATGCAGGACAACGAGTGAGAACAAGTTACGTTGTAGGGTCAGAAAACGCTGAATGGCGGAAGGCTGAGCTCGCACATGGAGGTTCCGAAGCGAGGCTCGCCCGCCATGATTCGGAATTCTGGCGCGGAGCCGCGGTCCAGGCAGTGCCCACACGAACATCATCGTTACGTGGCGACAACCCTGACCGGGCCTGACCGGCTGACCCTCTGGGGAAGAAACACGCCGCGGTTTACACGGCTGCCGTCGATATGAACTCGGGTCCTTCAAGTTCATATCCGTCGAAAGTAGCGTATTACACGTCACAGTGCGGGATACGTGGGCCGTTGCCTCCAAGTCTCAAACAACTCGGAAACTTCAAATGTGTCTTATTGCTGTCTCAAACCTATTCTCCACATGTCTCTAAACCCACTCAAAATCCTTAAGAGAGGTTTCGCTGAGTTCTCGGGAAAGATCAAGGAGAGGAAGGACACACTCATCGGAAAGCTGTCCTGAGGTGAGCATTTCCCCGTTGAGCGCTAGACGAAGTGGCTGGCAAGGTGGCTGGGCACACTTGACGCCAACTCGAGACAATCTTGGGCGCAGCTTCCAGACGATTCCACATAGACGAGAAGAGCATAGTATTGACCAATTTTTATAGAATCTGTACTAGTAGTACCGACTCAGACTAGTTATTCCGAGTGTTACACGGCCAAACGGTGAAACTGTCCTGAGGTTTCCCTGGCCAAAAACTACCGCGTTTTCGATCAGATACACTCTGTAATTAGTGAATGCAGCCAACCACAGTTTTGATATCGTAATAACCTGTGGTCTGACTTTGAATTGAACATGACATGGTGACCGGCTTGACCCGAGGATCTACCGTTTTCGGCAGGTGCTTTATGTTGAGTCGCGCCAGGGGGTGCTGGCAATCCAACCTGAGGTTCTCCTGAGCTGACACTCCGCTTAGCGAGAACTCAGTCACTCTTTCGGCCACATTGCGATACATAGGTCGTTTGTCACATCACCATAGTTTATCTATCTGAATACCTTGGAATTGAGTACAATCCACACTCCGGCTCACATTAACTGAACCCTTGTTTCACTTGAAAGCGGTACAGCTGATGACCAGCTGATGGCCTCCGCTTCACATGAACGTACACTGGACTTGCTGCTCCCATCAGATGGTATCCACCATTCTCCAACCTCTTGGCAACCTGGAACTAACCTGCGGCACAGTATGGGAAAGACAGCCAAACAACACATTTATCTGTCGTGTCTGCAGAGATGCCAGGTCTCATACAAGATCAAAGGCTCTTCGGCATGCAGAATCGGTCCATCACAAGAACGCTGTTGCTTACATGGCTCATAAAATACCGACAGTCACCGTGAATGAGACAAGCAAGCCACGTGCAGACCATGGTGTTGTGCCCGAATCTCAGCACTCGGACAGCGATCCTGTATACATGTAACGCTGTCACTGCGTTGAGTCCGACTTGGACTATCGAAAGGGCGATCACGACTTAGCGTAGGAGTCTTTATACCGATGATGGATACACGGTCTCTACCAGACACGTGATCACAAGGAGCTCTAGGGCTAAGTCCACTAGGCGTAGTCGAAAGAGGACGACTTGCTCTAGGAGAGACAAGCGTATCAAGAGACTGAAGGTGAGGACACAAGTCACAACGAAGGAGGAGAGAATGGTGACAAAGGAAGAAGACCGGTGGGGGTGGATGGTGCAGTGGTTCCTGCCCTCCCCCCCCACCCTGTTCGGGAGAGCTTGGGTCGGACCCGTGGGTTCGATTCTCGCTCAGGCAATATTCCTGACAGGGGCACTCTTTAACACCCCGGGTTCCCGGCATGTCATACCCGGCCCCATATCACCAATGCTTCCCACACATGGGAGCTTACCGCATCACATGTCCACTATTCACTCCCGATTTCACTCTCCGCACTCCGCACCACTCCCTACCAACCCCTGACTGAAACTACCAATGCCAATTCGGACGTGGCAGAACCGCCCTGATTGGAACACACCCTCAAGCTTGGCCGTCGTTGAGAAGGTCCACGCACTGCGGTAGTCGGGCCGGGCCTAGTCACCCCGGACCCTTGACGGCCTACGTGCGAACGCGACTCAAGTACTTCGCCGAAAACAAAAGTCGCCTTGTAGCGGGGTCCATGATGGACCGCAAGTATGTTGTGTCCGTTAGTAGCTGACGAATGTAGGAATGGGCGCGGGACCGGCGTGGGGGACTGCTGAGGTGCTTGACACATACAGAGCGACGTGGACTTCATTACATAACTTGGCTTCGGCCCCCGTTGGTTCTCGGCCTTCCTCTGGTGAGGTGGCTCTGTGCCGGGGTTTTCAATTCCTCGGACACATTCAACACTCGTTTAGCGCAGGTCTTCGGACCTTACCAGTTACGTAAATCTAGCTCTGTAGGGAGTTTAGGACCGGCTTTGTATGTTCTACTGCCCCGGAATAAACACGATTCAAAAAAAAAAAAAAAAAAAAAAAGGAAGAAGACCGAGATGGGGATTCTCGGTCTTTCCGTGGTGATATTTATACAGATAGAGAGGTCGCTTTAAAGCGCCTCATGAAACGGTACTACGAATAGCGTAAGTAGCTCGAACCCTACTACGCAGATCCTAGGAATGAGTCATGGTATCCCGCATGTGATACTCGATGACTGATACGATAAGTCCATGACCTATTACTGCTTACGAGGGAGTCACAGCCGACTCGTAAGTGTCCACGACCGCAAACGCAACATCACCCCCTTTTCAGCTGCGACGCCCACGGCGCCGAGTCGGTCCGATACCTCCCATCCATCCGCCCTGCTTCTCGTCGATACGATCCATCACGTCCGCCATCTCGAGGCGGAACTTGCTGCGAGCAACCTCGCCCTTCGTCTCGCCGAGCGCCTGCGCCAGGTGATGGAGGCGCTGTTCAAGACGCTCAGCCTCTTGTACGTAGGATCGGTAACGGTGCAACTCAGCTTTAACGGACACATCCCGTAGCTCGTTGACGGCGCGGTCGACGCGGTGTCGGTTGGAGTGGCCCATGGCGAGGGCAAACATTTCTTCCGGCGCGTAGTGGGGCTTGCCGCGCTCACGGACCATCGGCTCCGCGTACAGCGGCTTGGAGTATACCTTGTCGCTGTCGTCGACCAAGGCAATGACCCGGGGGTCTGCCGACATTACCACCTGTATGTAGGCGGCCTGGCGGGTGATCCCCAAGGCGTCGGTGATGAGGTAATGGACGAAGTCGTCCCCGCGGTTGTGTTTGTACCCCTGAGGGGCGACGCGGCTGCTGCCGAGGCGGCGCTGGAGACGGACGGTCGGGTGTAATGGGGGGTCCTCGACGCGTACGTCGCCCCGGTAGAGGGGGCGACCCGCGGAGTCGCAGGCGTACGGGGTTTCACAAGGATTATCAGCGTCGGCGGTGGTCATGGTAAAAGCGTGCTCAACGGGGTACCACTCTTGCAAGGTGAGCTCAGGCTGCTCATATATGGCCTCCTCAGCGTCGCGCGGAACAGCTCGCGTCGCTCCAGGATCCTCGTTCTCCTTATCTGAGCCCTCAGCAACTGCTCCTCCCTCCAGGTCCGGGCGGTATACCTCCATTCCTCCCACCTCAGCGTCGCCGGTGATGGTGTCTTCTTCGGTCCGATACTCGATTCGTACCGGGAGAGGTTGAGGTGAGGCGTCCTCACTGTCTGGGAGAGCTGAACGAAGCTGACGCACTTCGGCCTCCGTGAGCGGGACGGTGTTGAGTCGCTGTCCGTCTTCCGACATGAGCCAGTAGGTGGCTGGGTTTGAGGAGCCGTCGGCGTAGGTGGCGGGGAGGATCGACTGAAGGGCCGCTGCGAGCTCTTGATGGGTGATGGGGCCCGTGTTGTTGGCAATACGAAGGGTGGCATCGGTGGCAGCGGGAGAAGGCATTGAGAGATGAGAGAGGAGTCCAGTGTGAGGAAAGAGGTGGGTGAATGAGGAGTATGGGGTCACTTGGGCCGCTTTTATGTTTGAATCGGAGCGGAGTTGAGTGGCTTGGTATTCCGCTAGAGCGTCATCCGCAAACACGTCATCCTTATCGACCCACTGGTTCTCCGAGTCGGGGTATCCCTTCCACTTTACCAAATACTGTCGTCGACGCCTTCTGCCGAAGATCCGGGAGTCTAGAATCTTCTCGACTTCGTATTCCTCCTCTCCTTCTACCAAATCCGGTGGTGGGCGCTGGAAATTTTCACCATGCATGGGCGTCTCTCGATAAGGTGTGAGAAGATCGATGTGAAACACTGGGTGGATGCTCCACTGCGTGGGAAGTTCCAATCGATAATTGACGGGGGACATCACCTGTGTGATTTGGAAGGGTCCGTGCCTTCGGGCCGCTAATTTTGCTGTGGGTTGATTGGTCCGCAGATGACGTCCTTCCAGCCACACGTAATCTCCGAGTCGGAATTTGGGCGTATCTTTGTGTTTCACCCACGAGGCCTGGGCCTTTTTGATCAGATGTTGGGCCTCGATCCGTGCTTCTCGGAATTGCTCTAGGCGCTTGGTCACCTGTGGGATAGGGGATGGGTTATCGGTCCAATCAGCGCGGGGGTTATAGCCCATGAGTAAGTGGAATGGGGACTTCCTCGTGGATTCGTGGGGCCAATTGTTGTGCGCGAATTCCGCTATGGGGAGGAAGGACGCCCAATTGTCCTGACGCTCGTTGGTCCAGAAACGAAGATACTGCTCTAGCCACTGATTGGTTCGTTCGGATTGCCCGTCCGTTCGTGGGTGGTAGGCGGTGGAGATGTTCTGTTGTATTCCCAGGATGCGGCACAGTTCTCGCGTGAATTTTGATGCGAATCGGGGGTCCCGATCGCTGATAATCTTTGACGGTAATCCAAATCTCGCGAACACGTGAATGACGTACAGCGCTGCGGTCCCTTCAGCCGTGATTTCCTCATTGCACGGGATGAAGATTGATGCTTTTGTGCAGTCGTGATCTGTGACCATTAGTATGGAGTCGTGTCCGTTTGATATGGGGAGTTTGGTGATGAAGTCGAGCGCTATGGTCTCGAATGGTAGGGCGTCGGTCTTCGGCGTGATGGGAACCAGCGGTGCTCGTGTTGGACGATTGTTAACCTTGTGCCGTTGGCAGTCCGCACATCCCCGGACATATTCCTTGATATCGCTCTTCATATCCGGCCACCAGTACTTTCGTTCCACCAGTTGCGTAGTTCTGGCAATGCCTGGGTGTCCGTGGACGGGGGTGTCGTGGTTTCCCGTAATGATTGTTCTTTTTTCTGTTTGATCCCCGGTGATTACTCGGCGTCCGTTCTTGTACCAGACGCCCTGGATTTGTTTCAGTTGATGAGGGTCGACCCAGTATCGGAGCATCAATTCGGTTTGCACAGGTTCGTCAGTGGGTGTAATCGTCGCGGTTCGGGCGAAGACATGTTCGGGGAGGACGGTTACGTCTTGGTTGTCGTTTCCTCCTTGGTTATAGTCGGGGCGACGGGACAACGCGTCGGCCCTTCCGTTGTTCTTTCCTGGGATATGGTGAATTTCGAAATCATATTCCATGAGTTCGAGTACTTCCCGTGCGATGCGTCGACTTATTTTCTGTGGGGATTTCCAATATTGCAGGTTCATGTGATCGGAGAAGATCTTGATCTTGTGCGGGGATCCTGCCAGGAGGGGGCGCCAGTGACGAAGGGCTTTGACGATCGCCAATAGTTCTAAGTCGTAGATGTCATAGTTCCGTTCGGCTTCATTCAGCGTGGCTGAGTAGTAGCTGATCGGGTGTCGCTTGCCATCTGCCTTCTTCTGCAGTAGTACTGCTCCTACTGCGAATCCCGATGCGTCTACTTCTACTTCGAATTGGTCGTCTAGGTTGGGGTGCGCGAGGACGGGTTCCTCTGTTACGAGTGTTTTGAGCTTTTGGAACGCTCGTTCTTCGTCTGTACCCCAAGACCACTCAGTGTCTTTCCGTGTCAGTTTGTTGAGCGGTCTCGCATGGGCGGCAAAACCACAGATGAAAAGACGGTAAAAATTGCAGAAGCCGAGGAATGAGCGGACGTCACGAACCGAAGTGGGGCGGGGCCAGTTGCTAATGCCCGCAATTTTTACTGGGTCCATGCAGTGTCACCCCCTTTTCAAGAATTACCCCCAGGTAATCCATCCGTGGTTGGTGGAAGAGGCATTTTTCGAGTTTGAAGTAGAGGTCATGTGCCAGGCACACCGCCAGAACGTCGCGGACCGCGTCAATGTGGGCCTGCAAGTCAGCAGGATCTCTGGTAGCGATGCCGATGTCGTCCATATAGACGCGAATGATGGTGTCCCGTAGTTCATGTTTCGCGATGGTGTCCCGTAGGATTGCGTTCATCATCGCCTGGAACGTCGCGGGGGAGTTTGTAAGGCCAAAGTACATGACTAGAGGTTCGTAAAGCCCGTATCGCGTTTTGAATGCTGCTTTGGGTTCGTCTCCGGGCTTTATGCGTACGTTGTTGTACCCCCATCGGACGTCAAGTTTCGTATATGTATGGGCTCCGCTCAGGTCTGTGATGAGGTCGGATATCAGCGGAAGAGGATATTGGTTTCGGATGGTGACCGCGTTGATGCGTCGGTAATCCTGGACGGGGCGTAGTTTTCCGTCCTTCTTTTTAATGAAGAAAAAGGACGAGGCGTACGGCGATTTCGATGGGCGTATATATCCCTTCTTCAGTTGTTCGTCTAGGAACTCCCTGAGTTTACCGTCTTCTTCCTGCGTCATCGGATATACTTTGCAGTCGATAGACGCGGGTGTACCCGGTTTGAATTCGATGGCGTGATCCCAAGGCCTTGCGGGCGGGAATCGGTAGGATGCTTCTTCGTCAAATATCTTGGCAAATTCTTGGTATTCCGGGGGTAGTACGGCGGCGGTAGTTTGTTGGTGGGCTGCGATGGCTAGCTCAGTTGCCGATGTACGGATGTGACCTTCTTCTTCTAGGTCTCTGAGCGCGTCCTCCTTCTCTCTGATGGTCATGGAACCGATGACGGTTCGATGCTGAGACGGGTTAACGGATCTGATGATGATGGGCATCATATCCTCGTGGATAACCGCGTGTGTCCAGCTGATGGTGGGTTCGTAGGTGGAGAGCCAGGGGTATCCGAGTACGAGATCTTCGTTCCCGATGTCCGTAACTAGAAAACGTAGGGTCTTGCGGATTCCTTTAGTTTGTACGTCTAGATCCACACAATGCGTGATAGACCCAGCTTTGTTTTCCGTATTATCAATGTTCCAAATTTTCCTGGGTCGGTCTAGTTCGACTAGTCCGAGTCCCATTCTTTTTGCGAAGGCTGGTCGTATGAAGTTGTCGGTAGCTCCCGAATCAACTAGACCTTTTATGTCGGCCATGGAGTAACTGGTACGAATCGAGACTGGAATTCGAAGCGAACGGTAGCGAGTCATGATTACAGAGTTACAATTAACTGCCCTCACCCAGGCCGATGGGTTTAGGCGTCCCGAAAACCCTCTTTTCCCCATATCTCCTGGAGGACGAGGTCTTTTACTTCATCGCTTTCTTGTTTGATACCGCTGAGCCAATTGTTGGCACGTTGTTGGGGATGAGCTGTGGTCACCGTTCGTGCTTCGACCTCCGGTTCTTGGGCATAGTAGTCTGTCTCCGCAGCTCTACTGGTGGAGGGCTGGTTGCGCCTTGGTTGTTGGGGCTGTTGGCAGTTTCGTGAGAAGTGACCCATCTGTCCGCAGTTATAACAGGTTACTGTCCTCATGTCTCGCGGTGGTCTACTGCCTCGATTGGTTCCCAACCTAGGTTGGAATGGCGGTCGCGGGCCTCTGTTCGGGTCTCCTACTTCTGCAACTCGGGCTCGGGTTCGGTCCGCCGAGGTGTCCATTGCGTTTGGATCGTATCGCGGTGGTGGGTTACGAGGGGGAGCCCATCTACTGGTCATTGGTCTCCAAGAGACCTGGGACGTTGGAGGCGGAGGAAGGGGTCTTCCTGTCTTGAGAACATTGAGGCGCGCCCTCATGTGGATATATTGTTTTTGCCTTCGCAGTACGCAAGCCTTCCAGTCATTGAAGTCCCTTGGTTCATCTAGTTCGTAGACCTTGGTGAACAGTGCTTGGGGCAATCCCGCCGTGAAGCGGTCAATTGTTTGTTGGTCGTCGAGGCGGTAATGAGCTTTCCGTGCAAGACGTTCGAATTTGATGACATACGCATCGATATCATCTCCCGTCATCCTGAACCCTTTCTGTAGCTCCGCTTGGGCTTGTTCAGCCTCGAGAGTGTTGGCAAACCGTCGTGCGAACTCCACGGTTACGTGGGTCCAGAGGGTGTCGGAATGGCGGGGGGTGCCTCGCCTGACTTCGTTGTTTAACCATTCGAGTATGGTTAGCGTCCATTCGCTGACGTAGACCCCTTTGATGTAGCCGAGGAAGAGAAGACATCGTCGGTAGACGTTGGTCATGATGGGTGCTTCGTAGTTTGTTCCCCAGTAGATGTGCCATTGCGTGAGGAAGGATTCGTATTTAGTTCTGTCTCCATCAAAGGTAGAGGGGGGCTCGCCTGACAATTTGTCGGATCCTCCGTGTGGTCCGATGCCCGGGACTCCTCCTGGAAATCCTCCTCCAGGGAATCCTCCTCCAGGAAATCCTCCTCCAGGAGGTCCTCCTCCGGGGGGTCCGTCTTCGGGAGGTCCTCCTCCGGGGGGTCCGTCTCCGGTAGGTGGATCTGGTCGGTCGGGTCCTACTGCTCGATATAGAGCGGCGTCGTCCGCCGTCATGCGATGTCCCGTTTCTGGGTGGATGGGTTGGAGGATGGCTTCGGCCTCGGCTCTTATGCGGCGAACCTCGTCTTGGATCATGGTTTCTGTAGCCATCTCGGGTGGGTTTACACGGATGACTTCGGGTTCGTCAAGACTCAATACGAAGGGACTCAGCTCGTTGAACCAGTTGGTTCGTCTCCTCCTCGCTTTCTTGGTCTTCGGTGGTATGTTCGCTTTCGCTCCCTTCTGATGGAGCGGGGGTGCGGGGTTCAGAAGTACTTGGATCTTCAACTGGTGCTCCGTCAATGGGTCCCCAGTTAGTTCCTATAGGTAAGTTACGGGAGTCTATGTCGCAGTTGTAGTTTCGTCCTGCTGGTCGAACCGCGTCCCAGCGGTTGTCAATGGGATTCCAGGTAACCTCTACCCAGCACGAGTGTTCGAAGTTAAATTCGACTGGGCGAAATCGGGTTGGTCCGGAAGCAAAATCGACGAAGTATCCTTCGTCTCCTCTGTACTGCCTCCAACGGGCTGCTCCTAGGAATAGGGTTGGTACGTTACGATCTCCTCGTCGTTCGAGGTGATACGGTTGAAAGCTTCTCCACTGGTCTCGAGTAGTGAACGCCACGGTGGATGATCTCGGTCTTAATGTAACGCTGTCACTGCGTTGAGTCCGACTTGGACTATCGAAAGGGCGATCACGACTTAGCGTAGGAGTCTTTATACCGATGATGGATACACGGTCTCTACCAGACACGTGATCACAAGGAGCTCTAGGGCTAAGTCCACTAGGCGTAGTCGAAAGAGGACGACTTGCTCTAGGAGAGACAAGCGTATCAAGAGACTGAAGGTGAGGACACAAGTCACAACGAAGGAGGAGAGAATGGTGACAAAGGAAGAAGACCGAGATGGGGATTCTCGGTCTTTCCATGGTGATATTTATACAGATAGAGAGGTCGCTTTAAAGCGCCTCATGAAACGGTACTACGAATAGCGTAAGTAGCTCGAACCCTACTACGCAGATCCTAGGAATGAGTCATGGTATCCCGCATGTGATACTCGATGACTGATACGATAAGTCCATGACCTATTACTGCTTACGAGGGAGTCACAGCCGACTCGTAAGTGTCCACGACCGCAAACGCAACAATACACACTTGGTTATCTCCCAGATCTGGGTAACGATTACTCCGACGAGATTGAAAGTGTGCAGAGTGAGCATGACCTGATCATGCGTGCGTTGCAGAACTTTCTTTCCGACGACAATCTGTCTGATGAGGAGACCGTGGAGCAATCTGCTCAGGAGCACGAAGAGGGTATGGTCCAGGCTATATTTCACACTGAATTGATACTAATTATTAGATCACCTAGAATATTGGCTGCAAGAAGACTCAGAGGAGCTAACGCAAGATGTGCTTGAGGGGTTTACATCACGTGCGCAAGATGAATGGTACCCGTGGCCTGATAAGATTGTAGGTTATTATGTCGCTCGACACTTGTTTCGCGCTTTTGCTCACCCAAGTTTGCAGAGCTGTGCCCTCGACATTGTGATGCACCTCCCACGGTCATCATTTTCGATCCGCCAACTTGATGTCATGAATTGGCTGCTGAATGCCAATGGGGTCTCAGGTACTCGGAGCACTGCGAGCATGCGCCGCCTCAACAAGACTCTCCATGACATGTGTGGCATTCGAACGCTGCCCTATGATGGCGCACTCGGAAACCGATTTTATGTCAATTCTCTTGCAGATATCATAGCCCAGGTACGTTGGTTATTTGTTCCGCAATGATATTGACTTATGTAATACTATGTAGGAAATGGCAAATCCTCGCGTGCGGCCACATCTCCGGTTCTACCCAGAAGATGCTGGCAGACATGTTAGCGAGTACTGGCACGCTCGTCACTGGGTTCAAGATGCCAATCCCATGCATGTCACGCCAATGGCAGTAATTGGGTCTCAACAATTCTGGACGTTCGAGCCTTGTGTCCTGAAGACCGGTGCCATTGTAATGCCTTCGCGTTGGTTTATCCGCAACCGTGTCATACATGCTGTTGCTTGGACGCTTCGGTCCTATAGGTCTAGTGACCATATTATAGGTTGGATTGTTGAAGAGTACAACAATGTTGTTGTCCCGCAATCCGACTTTCTCGTCCCATTTGCGAGCTGGGGTGCCAGTGACACGACCGCATCACTTCCTGACCCTAAAAGAATACTCGGTACGTGTCTGGATCCTATATTACTGATTACACTGACACCGATGATGTAGGATCGCTTCTTGATCCTACTGGGGATATTCAGGAGTGGACACGGACTGATCCCACAAGTGGGAACTACTGGCGTGGTCTGGCACATGGGGCCCGTGTTGTTTGCTTTCCAATCTGGCTATACTGCGATGACGTGTCCGGTAACCTCTCAAAGAAATGGAATAAACACAATTCTTTCCTATTCTCCGCCGCTGGTCTCCCCCGTGCCCTTATTCAACAGGAATACAATATTCATTTTCTTTGCACCTCGAACCTTGCACCACCATTGGAGATGCTAGATGGCATTGTGATGCAACTTGAGTATGTGCCGTACACGTTCGCCTTACATTTGCACAGGGCTAATGTCACACAACAGAGATGCATGGAAAATGGGTATTTGGGCTTGGGACTGTGCTCTAGAAGAACGTACGCTCGTGATTCCATTTGTAGCTGGCCTACTTGGAGACAATCCAATGCAAAGTGAGCTATCGTGTCACATTGGGCCAGGCGGCAAGTATATCTGTTGTATCTGCAATGTCAAGGGAGCCGAGAAGGGTCTGGGTCATTCGCAAGGAGCAGAAAACCCGTCAAACCAGGGAGAGCATGACGGACTGACTCCCAACGAGTCCTCCACAGCTGCTGGATGTGATGGCGATTCTGTGAGTGCTGGACCGTCTGCCCCTCGGGTGCGTAGGAAAAAGGAGGAATCTATGCAAGAGATGGTCGATAGAGCGACACAATTTGTTCAAGTAAGTGATTATTTCTCCTTAACCTATGTTCACGACTACTGACTGCTTGCTCAAAGATAGGAGAACTCCGAACAAAGGCGGCGACTCTGAAAAAAATTGAAGAGATTGTTCAGAGTGCGCGGCACATTGGCAACCAGACGACCATCAAGGATCTAAAGACGAACAGTGGGATCAAGGACTCGTTCCTTGATTCATTCGTCGATCACCTCCATTCCTCGTACAAGGGACTGTCTGGAAATTTGGCAAAGCAGTTGGCTTTGAACAACTGCTTGGCCACACTTCCCAACAATATCATAAGTCCTGTGTGGCGCATTGAAGGTGAGCATATACAATCGACCTGTGCGTCTGACACTTATCTTGTGGTCTGTTAGGCCTTGATCCACACTCTGACACACCTGTGGAAGTTCTGCATACTGTGTTGCTTGGCTTTGTAAAGTACTTCTGGCGTGATGTCATCCTACATCAGGTCGGTCGAAGTGCAGCACAGAAGGATCTCCTCAAGACTCGCCTCAACTCATTTAGCGTATCAGGACTTCAAATCCCACCACTTGCTGGACATCTTCTTGTGCAGTACGCTGGTTCTCTGACAGGGCGAGATTTCCGAGTAATCGCACAGGTTGCCCCATTTGTTCTCTATGACTTGGTGGTGCCTGCGTGCTTCGAGTCTTGGGTCTCGCTTTCAAATCTTATTCCTCTCATCTGGCAGCCGGTGATCCAAGACATTGATGATTATATCGTGAGTCGTAATATCCTGTCTTTTCTGTATAATGCTAACATATACTTTTAGGATCGCCTAGAGATCGCCATCAATGACTTCCTTATGCGAACCGCAAAATGGACGCCCCGCTGGTTCAACAAGCCTAAGTTCCACATTTTGTTACACCTTCCCACACATGTCCGGTGCTTTGGTCCCGCTATACTTTTTGCTACGGAGCCCTTTGAATCATTCAACGCCATCATCCGTGCAAAAAGCATTCACTCAAACCGCCTTGCTCCCTCTCACGACATCGCACTTGCAGTTTGCTCATGCCAATCGGGTCCGCCATCTGCTTAGTGGTGGTCGTCATCGTGTGTGCCCTGGTGAAGAGTTCGGCCGGTACTCAAGTTCCTTCAACTCACTCTCTACGCCGGCATGCGTCGCCGCATCTGGGATCTCACTTGATGCTGGCGAGGCAGGAGTATGGCGACATTGGAGCACCTGGGCCACTGAGACTTATTGAGGAACATGCAGTAATTAGAAGCTATCTTGGCTTGGATGCTCCATCCAATTCTAATCGCTTTAGGTACGTGTCTATCTACCCAGTTATCTAGTACTAATCTTATTTTGCACCTTATTCTAGGCACATGTACACACGATAAATTGGACGCCCGTTCGTATCATCAAACCAAAGTGTATACGTATTTCCCTGTGGTCTTGGAAGGTTGTCAGCAGCAGCAATCCCACATGCGCAAGAACGGCTGGTTGCCACCAATACCTCAATGGTGTTGACAAACGGCGACGCTTGCCGGGTCAATGACTGGGTCTTGATTGATCCACTTCACACCGAAGGCCAGAGACGAACTGTGGCACAAGTACAAGAAATCCTTCAATTTATTGGATCAAGTGCGCAACAAGCATCACGGCCAGACGCGATCTTATTGCAACGTGCAAATCTCACATGGGACACCAGTGCCCAGTTGTATCGAATGCCAGTGGTAATGCTCTCCGATGATTGGGAACTTCTTCAGATTACGGTATGTTATTTTGTATGAACATTTTCCGACACTTACGCCACAGCCCTCCAGGCCATTCGGTCCACCGTGAACGTTCAACACCGGTGCTATAACCATGAATGTAAAGCATCTGGTGTTGAGTATATTTATCAGGAGCGGCAAGTGACAACGCAGACAAGACACGTTGTCGAACATATCAATCCATCGGACCGTGTCCTTAACACTTGCCGGATGCGAGATGTGGCCCAACTGGACACTTTTCGATTCCAGATTGACCCTACTTCGATTTTATTTACTGATGCCATTCTTGAAGGTGCGCAGAAAGATTTTGATTCTCACTCAGGCAGATCAGGAGCAGGAGCTCTCGGAGGAGGATTATTATCGATGGCTGGGCCAGATCGGTTAGGACGGCGAAGAGGACGAGGAGCATCTACAGGAACACAATCTAGCAGTGCTCAACGTAGCACAAGCTGAGGTGGTGGCCCACCTGGACCATCACGCGCATCACGTCTGAACATAGACTCTTCCGTGTAGAATATCTATATCATCCTTCTGAGCTCGTGCCGTGATCGCAAGTCAGACATGCGGCAACTGAGCAACGTCACAGTAACACAGTCACAGCGTGTCCGATTATCTCTCGTCTCCTTTTGCCTCCTTCCCTGCCCCCCAAATGTCAATGAATAGCGCAGAGTTCGCTACTTTTTTGAGTCAAATGTGATTTTGAAACTGATCTCAGTTCGGCGTTTCAATCAGCTAACCGCAGTGACTAGTGCACGGCTGAGCCACTATACCGCACTCAGCAACTCAGACCCCCCTGAAAACGAACCAGCCGCCTCTTCTCTGACGAACAAGCAAGAGTTTTCCCTCTTGCTCTTACAGTCGATTCTTATGAGCCTGAGCTCAATGGATACCCAATTCGTCTTCCCCCAAGTTCAAGTTCCCAACGCGCCTCGGGCCTCCTGCGCTCCCCCTACACAAGGGAGTTCACCACCTTCTGGCCTTTCTGGATCAACTGGTTCAAACCCGACAACCCATTACACCACCCCCCCTGCAGGCTCCCAGCACTCAGAGGGCTTTTCACCCGCCAGGCCATCACACGCAGACTCCATGGAGCCCATGTCGTACTTCACCACCTCGTATACCTTCCCCCAGCTTCAACCAGGCGTCGCCTGTGTATGACCCCTGCCCTTTTGGAGTCCCCCAGAAGAACCGGTCTCACTACGTCTTTTGTCGACATGGTTGCGAACGACTTCGGTTTCGGTGACCGTGACCAGGAATTCCGCGCAGGTCTCCATTCATTCGCTCGAGTAAGTACTATCTCCAACAGCCTTCTAACCGACTAACATATATGAAGATGGGTAGAGACTTATCGAAGTCAGACCTCGCAACACGCATGTATACTCTGGGGATTTCATACGAAGTTATGAGGGAGCTACGCAGCCGTGCAGAGTCATTGCAACGGTTTGAAATGATACTAACAGACGTGTCTGCCCGACTTGAAAGCACCTTCAATTTCACAAATGAGCAGAAGGTACTTACCTGTCTTATTTCCTCCGTCCTTCATTGATCGGCCTGTAGGCGAATATCCGACTCATTGCCGGGCAAGTAATTTTTGAACCAAAGCGAGTCTCATACATGCAGATTCACTTAGACGTTGAGGTAATAGTGGATTTTATGCATCCAATCACCGTGTCATTGATGTCTTATAGGCTCGGATTCGTGAAAATCAGAACGATCTCCATTTCACGAACATCTACTGCAACCTTTCCCGTCAGAAGTTGTTGATGAGTGCGATCAAGCGTGCGTGTTCCAGTGTGCGCAACGGGTATCGTGAAATGGTATGTTCTATCGTCAACTTCTGCCAGAGTGCTACTCATAAATTTACAGATTCGTAACAGTGTCAATGACGACGACAGCAAAAATTCCACTTTGAATGACTTTGTTTACGAAGTCGCAAACCGTTTCCATCCTTCAAATGTCTCCCGCTTCATCAACACACATACCATTCAACACGTGGCAATCCTGGTATGTTACAGTACTCAGTATAACATGTCGCCTCTCATCGAACCCTCTAGCGCCGTTTTGCCCTTGAAAATCCCGAGCTCCTTGGTGTCGGAGAAGCTGAAGATGAAGACGACGACTATGGAGTAGTACCGGGGGGCGCCGGCACTGGCCCCAACCCAGAAGCCGGAGATGGAGACGGGCCCACAGACCCGCTGCGTCCAGGGAGTGCTGCATCAACAACCACCAATGGCTCACGTGGAAAGAAGCGCAAGCGCGTCAATCGTCAAAAAGGTGGCGATTTCTGGAGTATGGTTGAGAAATGGTTTGCCGCACGCACAACCTTAGTGCAATATGGCCCAGCATGGAACAGTCCTGGCTGGAAAACGTGAGTAGCGTTCTTAACTCCTCATAAATGCCACTTGCTCACTGTTATATTCCGACGTGCCTAAGGTATATCAAGGAAACTGTAGATAATGACCATACGCGCTTCCGGCCGCGCACTGTCGAAAACCCATACCTTGCAGACTTTGAACCAGGTGTAGGCACTGGCACAACCGACACGGAAGGGCCAGGGAACGCGGTGGCCACATCTGCGGGGAGCTCCGTGTTCCGAGCTGCAAGTGCAATGGCAAGTATCCTTGATGGCTTTTAGGGTCGAATGTCATACTTCTTTGTACTCAAAGCGTCGTTATCTGTACATACACGAATCTATTGCTATTGAACTGTCTCTATCTAGTATGAACTGCACTTCAATTTGGTGTGATTTGAGGTTTGCGATCCCCACGGAATAGGCTTCTCCTTCGCCACCCCTCAGGCTGACTTTGAATGCACTCAACGGTTGTCGGGCCTTGGCACTGCGGATGGACACTACCCACGGAATAGGCTTCTCCTTCGCCACCCCTCAGGCCGACTTTGAATGCACTCAACGGTTGTCGGGCCTTGGCACTGCGGATGGACACTACCCACGGAATAGGCTTCTCCTTTGCCACCCCTCAGGCCGACTTTGAATGCACTCAACGGTTGTCGGGCCTTGGCACTGCGGATGGACACTACTGACAATGAGGCTACGGTGAACCCACGCACAGGGTGATGTCCATGCCACGCGTGTGCATCCCACCGGGATAGCCGAATGATGAAATTTGGGACAGCATCCAGATCAATCTGGGACTAACCGATATTGGAGGAAACGACAGCCTCAGGCTGGTTTTGCTCCAGCCTGAGTGTGATTCACCCCATATCATAAGCAAGGTTTAAATCCGTCCCACGGTACAATCCCAGATAACCAGGAAGTGAAAGCCCTGCAACAATTTGTACTGCTTCCACTAGTACTCAGTTGCAATCGGAACGGACCACAAACCCAACAGCTGTCGGCCCACGGTAGTTGTATTCACTAAAACATTTCTATCCATCGTTCATCCTGCCATCTGGTGGCCAAAAACTACCATAGGTCGTAATTAGAGCATCCTCAGGTTACTTTTCCCACGGCAACCTCAGGACGGTTTCACCGTCTGGCCGTGTACTTGACCACATACAAGCACCCTTAATTCAAATTTCAGTCGATTTACGTCATTTTCTCCTAACCCATAACCGCATGACCCCCACACATAGCACAGACCGTCCGGGGGTATGAGATAGGAGGGGTTCAACTGTATTCGGGCGGGAGATTCTGCCCCTCAGTAATGCCCGACTGACTAACCACGTAGTTGAATCACTCGAGATACGTGCCGCCCGGGCTTGGCTCGTTGCTGTCGGGCGGCCACCCCATATTGCCGCTGGCGCTGTAGATGTGCGAGGCCGCGTGGCCTCAGCGTAGTAGAAAGCCCACAATCCTGATTCCTGAGAACGTTCCGGTCCCATTGCGGCGGGCACATCGTGGAACCTGGACGGCGTCCTAAACAAGGTCCCTGTCGGTATTACATAACGCGTCGCGTCTGCCCCGCAAGCATGCAGTGGTAATGGTAAGATCCACAAACGCCCATTTCTGTGCAGGGTACGAAGATGCCCGCTTTGACCCCTTCCTTCCTTCCGCCTCTCCCAACAGTATCAGCCTCCCATTCTACGTACTCTTCCTCTTCAAAAGTTGCGAGTTTCTGTGCCGACTCTCAAAAACCTATACCACCCATCTTACCTGAGCACGACACGGGAACACAGCACGTGGACGTATCACTAAAGCGTGAACGTGTACCCGGGCCCAGAATGCCGTCTATGAAGTTGGAGGTGCCTGCTATCCAAGAGGACATGGCCGCCAGCCTTGCGGTTGCCCTCCTCGGGCACGTCCTTTTCCTCAAGAGTCAGGTCCCCTTGTACGTCGTGCCGTTGTCTTTTTTTTTACGTGATTGGCTGCACAGTTCGCCATCCTTGCCTGTTTTAGCCCCATTGCACAGCTAGGGCGCATCTCCACAAACGCGTCATCTGCACCCCGCGCGGCAAAGAAGCGCGTGGAGATGATCACTGCTTTCGACGAATTGTCCTCGCATCTCCACACGACGTTCTCGGCACTGTCAACTGCTCTCGCGCGCAATCAAACTCACGAAAAGACGGACACCGTGTACCTTGCCCTGGTGCTCGGCCCGACGATTGGTGCGCCCAGGGCGCGCGTTGTGCTTGTGCTGGAGGGGCTCGAGGTAAAGATTTGGGGTCAGCACGAAGACGTGGAGGAAGCCCGACTACCTTCCGCTGGCCCTCACGACGAGGGGGAATGCGACTCTGACAGCAGCGACCACGGTGACAACGATGGCGAATCTGAGGCGAGTGGTGACTCAGACAATGACGCGGACAACGATACGGGTAGCGACGCTGACGTTGACGCTGGCGCCAATTCTGCGAAAGAACGGTCGAGTTCACCCCCCGCCTCTGAACCCCCCTTGTCGCGCACCCCGTCTCCATTATCAGACGTTCTCTCACAACCATCAGCATCGGCGCCTGCAACTACAACTAGTCGACCGCTCCGTCTGTCCCTCTCTTCCAAATCACCAACGAGCAGCAGCGCCTCGCGGCCCTACCTTACCCCCAACCCCCGCACACACACGCCGAAGAGCAG
>JAKELH010000596.1:0-45497 GCA_021525015.1 Lactarius pseudohatsudake | reverse complement strand
GCGTATTCCGAGTCCAGGGTCCATACCGTAACAGCTATGAGCTCTCCCATTCACAGGTGCGCACAGAGGTACCTTACAGTAAACATTCCTCGTCAATGACTGGTATAACTGTTAAAGTGAGTTCGCATTTCGTACTATAAATGTCTTATCGATTGTTTCCCTGTGACGTGTGGACGTCGTACAAACCCGCGCGAGTCCTCGTCTCGGTTTGTTATCCATTCACGTTCGGATGCCCGGCCCTATTCCCAGATCCCCTCGCGTCCGGGATTAGTTATACCGTTGCTCTTTCCGAGCGTCCATACCTTGCAAAAATAACCGCAGCCTTTGTAGTCCCCTTACATATCACCATGGGCAGAGACCTGTGCTTGTGCGGGTCAGTGCGACATAAAATGGCAATTGAGACCAGTCGTAGTAGTGTCGCGTGATAGCACTCCGAGTCGGGATTATTCGGATTTGAGATCTAGCAAAACAGTGACGGCGTTTTTGCGGATACTGTACTCACACGTAAACGAACACCAGGTAATCCTGAGAAGCCTGCCAACGGATGATCGATCTGGGTGGCCGGTGACTCGTGACGCATGCGTCGGATTTCTTGCGCGAGTCGCGGTGAGTCGGAGCTCAACGCCGTCAGCAGTGACGATGGTCGACAGCTGACAGTTGTACAGCGCCTATTTCCCCTATCGAGGTTAGCGTTACAGTATGTGATCGACCAACTCGGCGCCTATACTCAGGCTGTATCAGTTCATCGACAAGGTGTTGTAGTGCACATCTACCGAACGAACAATTTCGCTCTATCGCTAATCGTCGTCCTCTTCTCGTGAAACAGGTCATCGTTACAAGCCCTATGTCAACCCTCCCGACCGCCGCTTCCCTTCTCAATTTCCAGTCCATTTTCCACGCTTCCCTGAAGGCGTACGAGAAACAGACGAAAAAAGACCTTCTCGCGCATCCACTTGCCGCCAGATTGCACAGCTGCGATTCTCCTGCTGACATTCTCGCCGTGCTTCAAGACCAAGTACAGGAGTTTGAACAATCTCGGAGTGTCGATGACAGGTTGACCAAGTGGCTCGATCCGACCGTCAATGTCCTCTACGCCTTTTCTGCGACACTTGGGGAGGGTGTCGGCCTGGTGAATATCGATGAACAGGCTCGTGTAACATCTGTGCACTGATACTTATCCGCAGGTGTTCTCTCCTGCGAAAGTAATTTTTGCTGGTGCTGGCGTTCTTCTTTTAGTGAGCACCTTTCCCGACTCAATCGCCACCATGTGCTCTTCTGATCCTGGGATCTCAGGCGGCCAAAGATGTTAGAGAGAGCCAAGACGCGCTCATTGATGTTTTCGAACGTGTCGAGAATTTCTTTAAACGTCTCGAGACGTACACCGAGGTGCCACCGACGGCTGCGATGACGGACATGATCATGAAGATAATGGTCGAAGTGCTCGGGATTCTTGCGATTTCGACAAAGGAAATTAAGCAAGGACGAACAAGTACGTAGATCCGGCTGGTCGCCCAGAGATATCTGGTCATTTTCTGATCTTTGCTCAGAGAAGTATCTCAAGAAGCTAGCCGGGAGGACGGAGCTCGATGACGCGCTCAAGAGGCTTGATAAATTGACACAGGAAGAGGCGCGGATGGCGGGCGCACAACTTCTGAAGATTGCGCACAACGTCGAGAACAAAATTACACGAGTTATTGACGATAGGCAGCGACAGGAGCTCCGAAGATGGGTCTCTCCACCGGATCCGTCAACGAATCACAACATCGCATGCGACGCTTCTCACAAGCAAACGGCGGAGTGGTTCTTTGAAGGAAGTAAAATCAAGGAATGGAAGTCCACCGGTTCTCTATTGTGGATCCACGGGAAACGTACGCCCTTTCTTCCTTCTACAGCTAGGCATTCCCTTATCGTGCCGTCTTTTCGTAGCGGGAGCTGGCAAGAGCATACTTTGGTTCGTTGGTCCCCAATTGATTCTAACTCAAGGAACTCACCCTCGCCTAGCTCTTCAATCATCCAAGACGCCATTTCCTTGCGCAAGGCAGGCCTGGCATCCGTGGCGTACTTCTACTTCGATTTCCGGGACACAGACAAGCAAACTCGGCACAGCCTACTCCTCTCTCGTCAACCAGCTCTCGGCCCAGTCTGACCTCTGTTGCGAGATACTCTTCCGCCTTTATGTTGCACACGACAATGGCACGTACAAACCCAGCGATGATGTTCTGGTGCGATGCCTGAAGGAGATGCTAACGGTCCTGGTGCAGAGCCCAACTTATCTCATCGCCGATGCGCTCGACGAATGTCCCAACACATCCGGGATCCCATCCGCCCGTGCACGAGTCATCGAACTAGTGAAAGAATTACTTGGCCTCCGTCTACCGAATCTCCATATTTGCATCACCAGTCGACCCGAGATCGACATCAAAGCCGCCCTTGGGCCGCTGACGTCGCATTCTGTATCCCTTCATGATGAGATCGGGCAAAAAACAGGATATCGCCGATTACATCAAATCTGTTGTATACTCGGACTCGGAGACGGTGATGAGTAGGTGGAGGGAAGACGAGAAAACCCTTGTGATAGAGACGCTCTCGGAGAGAGCCGACGGAATGTAATCATATGCCCTACAGCGATGACAAGTTACTGACGCTTATCGAATAGGTTTCGTTGGGTTTTCTGCCAGCTGGAGGCGCTGCAGGACTGTCTGCCAGCGAGCGTCCGGCGGACCCTGAAGGAGTTACCCGAATCACTGGACGAGACGTACGAACGGATACTGAAGGAAATCAAGAGACCGAGCAGGGACCACGCGCATCGACTCTTGCAGTGTCTCACGGTGGCCATCCGGCCGCTCCGTGTCGAGGAGCTCGCTGAACTTCTTGCGTATGACTTTGATTCGGCCGAGGAAGGGATCCCGAAGGTAGACCCAAATTGGCGGTGGAGCGACCATGAACGAGCTGTGTTATCGACTTGCTCGAGTTTGATCGCTGTCGTTGGCGACGGTAATTCCCGAGTGGTGCAATTTTCGCACTTTCGGTAAAGGAATTCCTGACTTCGGACCGCCTTTCCACTTCAGGTGGTGATGCTGCACATTATCATATTTCCCTTGTACTCGCCCATACTCTGCTCGCACAAGCTTGCCTCGGTACCCTGCTATCTTTGGACGACGAGGATAGTGGATCTAATTCTGTGGATCGTGACAGGAACGGCTTCCCTCTGGCGAGTTATGCTGCTCAACATTGGGTGACACATACCTGGGTCGACAAGGTATTATCACGAGTACAAGGAGGGATGCAACGACTCTTTGATCCAAGCAAGCCACATTTTTCTGCGTGGGTCCAGTTGTATGATGTAGAAAACGGGATCTGGAGGTCCGACCCCATAATGGAACCTATGGCAACCCCACTGTACTATGCCGCCTTATGCGGATTTCCTCGGCTTGTAGAACACCTCCTGACCAAGTACCCTGATCATGTCAACGCTCTTGGTGGTGGCCGCGGAGCTGCACTACACGCAGCGTCTGCCCGGAATCACGTCGAAGTAGCGCAGGTGCTCCTCGAGCGCGGTGGCGATGTGGACGTTAGAGGCAGGTACCAGCGGTCTCCTCTGCAATTTGCGGCATTAGAGAGACACGTTGAAATGGGGCGGTTCCTACTTGACCAAGGTGCTGACGTAGATTCCCGCCAAGACGACCTTTGGACCCCACTGCATCAAGCCACGAGGAACGGATACGTTGACGTTTCTCGGATGCTACTCGAACACAAGGCAGACGTAAATTCTCGGAGCGACAAGGGCCGGGTTCCATTGCACCGAGTAACAGAGAATTCATACTCAAAAGGTGACTATCCTGGCGTTGTGCGGTTGTTACTGAAGCACGGTGCGGATGTGGACGTAAAGGACCGTAGAGACGCAACGCCGTTACACTTGGCATCATCCGAAGCGAAAACAGAGATCGTGCGCCTTCTACTCGGCCATGGCGCGGACGTGGACGCAAGGGATTGGGGATACAGGACCCCGTTGCACACTGCCTCGTCCAGGGGGGAGACACAGGTCGTGCGCCTGTTGCTTAACCATGGTGCGAATGTAACGCAGAGGACCAAGGGGGAAGGACCCCGCTCCAGGTGGCATTGGCGAACGGAAAGGACAAGGTTGTACAAATGTTGACAGAGCATGGCGCACAGCTACGTATGGATTTATAGTTACGCCACGAATAGAAGGAGATTTTGCGTCGATTGTCGTTCTCTTCTGCGCATATTCGCATAGTTGGGACGTGATATGTTCCGCAGATCAATGGACAATCTGACATGGCGAACGACCTACCTCAGGCTATAACCGCCATCGACGATAAGAAGCGCTTCGTTCACTTTCACGTCGCTTAGCTCCCCATCTCTCATGCACAACAAAGGAATACAGGTGGCGAATGTGTTGCTCCGTCAATTTAAAGTTATATTGGGGCCACCCAACCAGCTACGCTTTTTACAATACAGCCCTCGGGCCTCGGTACAGTCCCAGAAAAGAGCCAAGTTCATCCAAGACTAACACATCCAGTAATACAGCGAGACTCAAACCCAGCTCAAACCGCTCGTTAGTGACCGTGAGCACGATAATCGTTCAGCGATGAGGCTACAGTAACACACCAGTAACGAACCACCGTTTGCGCCTGAGATGAAGCCAAAGTACGCAACCAACATCAGGACAAAGAAAGAATATTGCCCAATCCCGCTGACTGATAAGTAACTCGATGGAAGCCGGGATGAGACTGGGACGAGGACAATGGGAGCCCAGGGAGCCTGGACCGGTGATAAAATTCTACCCAAGTGGCCAAGTGGAGCAACCGACATCAATAACAGGTCCGCATGCGTGCGATACCCCATGACATGAACCGGCACTCAGGACAATCTAAGAATGAGATCAAACGATGTCATACGTGTTAGTAGATGAGAGGGCCTTTCAAAGTTTCGAGCGAGCTTAGCTTGAGCTTAGCGGTTAGTGTTCCGAGCTTGCCAGTGGTTCCGAGTCCGAGTCACCGTGACCCAGTTTGGCAGGCAGGTAGACCGGATAAGGTGGCCAGTTCAACTTGGCGCCCCAAGGCACCCAACCACCGACGCTGACCAGTTGGACTGTAAAGCGCCTATTTTCCCCATCGGGGTTAACGTTACAGGAAGCATCAGCGGTTACCTGCCGCCAATCTTCAACCGACTATACTCAGGCTATATCAGTTCACTGACAAAGCAGTGCACATCTGCAACAATTTCGCTCTATAGACTATAGTCCGCCAATCGTCATACTCTTCCCGTGAAACAGTTCACTGTCACAAGCCCTATCTTTTTTTTGTTGTTTTGATCCAGACAACCCCTATCTCAGTCCACCCGACAGCCACTTCCCGTTTCAATTTCCAGTCCATTTTTTACGCCTCCCTGAAGACGTACAAGAAACAGACCTTCTCGCGCATCTACTTGCCGCCAGATTGCACAGCTGTGACTCTCCTGCCGACATTCTCGCCGTGTTTCAAGAACAAGTGCAAGAGTTTGAACAATCTCGGAGTGTCGATGACAGGTTGACCAAGTGGCTCGATCCGACCGTCAACGTCCCCTACGCATTTTCTGCGACGCTTGAAGAGGGTGTCGGCCTAGTAAATATCGATGAACAGGCCCGTGTAACATCTGATATTTATCCCGTAGGTGTTCTCGCCTGCGAAAGTAATTTTTGCTGGTGCTGGCGTTCAAGTTCTTCTTTTAGTGAGTGAGCACCTTTCCCGACCCAGTCACCATCGTGCACCGTTCTGATCCTGGGACCTCAGGCGGCCAAAGATATTAGATACAGCCAAGGCGCGTTCGTTGATGTTTTCGAACGTGTTGAAAACTTCTTCAAATGACTCGAGACGTACACCGAGGTGCCACCGACGGCTGCGATGACGGACATGATCATGAAGATAATGGTCGAAGTGCTCAGTATTCTTGCGATTTTGGCAAAGGAAATTAAGCAAGGACGAACAAGTACGTAGACTCGGCTGAGGGCCCAGAGATTTGTCATTTTCTCATCTATTCTCAGAGAAGTATCTGAAGAAGCAGGCCGGGTGGATGGAGCTCGAGGATGCGCCGAAGCGCCTTGATAAATTGACACAGGAAGAGGCGTGAATGGTTGCTGTACAACTTCTGAAGATCGCGCACAACGTCGAGAATAAAATTGCACAGGTTATTGACGGCAGCCAGCGACAGGAACTCCGAAAATGGGTCTCTCCACCGGATCCGTCAGCGAATCACAACATCGCGTACGATGCCTCTCACAAGTATACGGGGGAGTGGTTCTTTGAAGGAAGTAAAATTAAGGAATGGAAGTCCCAATTGCGGGTCCACGGGAAGCGTGCGCACTTTCTTCCTTCTACAGCTAGGCATTTCCTTATCGTGCCAGTCTTTTCGTAGCGTGAGCTGGCAAGAGCATACTTTGGTTCGTTGGTCCCCACTCAAGGAACTCACACCCGCCTAGCTCCTCGATCATACAAGACGACATTTCCTTGCACAAGGCATCCGTGGCGTACTTCTACTTCCGGGACACAGTCAAGCAGTATCGCCATCATCTTCTCCTCTCTCTTGTCAGCCAGCTCTCGGCACAGTGTGACCTCTGTTGCGAGATACTCCTTTATGTTGCACACGACTAATGGCACGCACAAACCCAGCGATGACGTTTTGGTGCGATGCCTGAAGGAGATGCTAGCGTTCTCAGTGAAAAGCCCAACTTATCTTATCATCTATGCGCTCGACGAATGGCCCAACACCTCCGGAATCCCACCCGCCCGCGCGCGAGTCATCGAACTCGTGAAAGAACTACTTGACCTCCGTCTACCGAATCTCCACATTTGCATCACCAGCCGACCCGAGACCGACATCAAAGTCACCCTTGGGCCGCTGACGTCACATTATGTTCATGAAGAGGTCGGGCAAAAGAAGGATATCACCGATTACATTAAATTCGTATACTCGGACTCGGATAAGTAGGTGGAGGGAAGACGAGAAAACCCTTGTGATCGAGACGCGCTCGGAGAGAGCCGACGGAATGTAATTATACTCTCTACGGCGATGGCAACTCACTGATGTTGTCGCAGGTTTCGTTGGGTTTTCTGCCAGCTGGAAGCGCCGCAGGACTGTCTGCCAGCGAGCGTCTGGCGGACCCTGAAGGGGTTACCCGAATCCCTGGACGAGACGTATGAGCGGATACTGAAGGAAATTAAGACCAAGTAGGCACCACGCGCATCGCTTCTGGCAGTGTCTCACGGTTGCCATCTGGCCGCTCCGTGTCGAGGAGCTCGCTGAACTTCTTGCGTATGACTTTGATGCGGCCGAGGGGGGGATCCCGAAGGTGGACCCGAATTTTCGATGGAAGGACCTTGAACGAGCTGTGTTGTCGACTTGCTTGAGTTTTATCGCTGTCGTTGACGATGGTGGCACGCGAGTGGTGCAATCTTCGCGATTTTCGGTGAAGGAACTTTGACTTTGGACCGCCTTGCTACTTCGGGTGGAGATACTATCATATTTCCCCTTGGACTCGTCCATACTCTTCTCGCACGAGCTTGTCTTGGTATCCCGCTATCTTTGCAAAATGAGGATGGCTGGTCTAACTCTGCGGATCGGGATCGGAACAGCTTCCCTCTGGTGAGTTACGCTGCTCAACATTGGCTGACTCATGCCTGGGTCGACAAGGCATTATCGCGAGTAAAAGGAGGAACGCAACAACTCTTTAACCCAAGCAAGTTACATTTTGCTACGTAGGTCCGGTTGCATAATGTAAAAGACAGTTTCTGGTGGTCTAACCCAGAATGGGGGGTGTGGTGATCCCCTGTACTATGCCGCTTTGTGCGGATTCCTTGGGAGGCGCGTACGAGCGGTCACCGTTGCAATTTGCGGCAATGGAGAAACACCTCGAAATGGGGCGGTTCCTACTTGACCGTGGAGCTGACGTAGATTCCCGCCAAGACGACCTTTGGACCTCACTGCACCAAGCCACATGGAACGGATACGTTGACGTTTCTCAGATGCAACTCGAACTCGTGGCGGACGCAAATCCACGGCCGGGCTCCATTGCACCTAGTACTTTTGTCTGAAAAAGCTGAGCGTGCTGGCGTTGTGCGGTTACTACTGGAATAGTGCGGATGCGGGTGCAAAGGACGACGGAGACACAACGCTGTTACGCTTGGCGTCATCTAGTAGGAAGGGCGGCGCCCGCCTCAAAACAGAGGTCGTGCGCCTGCTATTCGACCATGGCGCGGACGTGGACACGAAGGACGGGAATACGCGACCCCGTTGCACAAGGCCTCATCCCGAGGGGAGACAGAGGTCGTGCGCCTGTTGCTTGACCGTGGTGCGAATGCACACGCAGAGGACAAGGAGGGAAAGACCCCGTTCCAGGTGGCATTGGTCAAGGTATCGGAATGAAAACGACGAAATTGCACAAATGTTAACGGATTCATAGTTACTGTAAGCTACGAATGGCGGGAAAATTGCGTCGCTTAATTGTGATACTGTGCTTTGGCCCTCACCCCCCCCTCATTTGGACACTTCCAATTTCTCGCTCATTTCTAGCTCAATCGCTACCAAATTAAATATATGATGTCCTGTATGACTCCTAAACACACTCTGACCTTTTTCATGGCTGAAATATGTTGTGTTGCGAAGTTGTTGCGAAGTTGGCAAAATAGCCATCCGTCACGGCCCATGCCACATCGGGGCTTGATTTGGGTGGCTGACCGCTTTTTAAAACGGAAAGGGTGTTGCCCCCACCAAACAGTCAGCGGAGGGACAGTGACTAGGCGTGACTGTCCAACTGAGGGGTCCGACTGAGGGCCAAAGCACAGTAATTCTCTTCTGCGCACATTCACATAGTTGGGACGTGATATGTCCCCCAGATCAATGGACGATCTGGCAGAACGACCTACCTATAATGCCTTGACGATCCGAAACGCTTCATTCACTTTCACTGGCACATACTACCTAGTGCGCCTCCATCATCGCCTTACTCCCCCGGGCCATTCCCATTTGCAACGAAAAAACAAAGGTGGTGAATGCATCCAGTGCTCCGTCAATGTAAAGTTCATTTAGTGGCCAAGCCGCTGTCTTGTTCGAGGCGTCACAGTTGTCGGGACGACCCGCCACTTTCCGCGTTCGCCACGGTGCCAGTTACGGTTTGACATCGCTGGGCTCCACGTCACGGAGACGTGACGCGCGTTGCGCGCGCCATGTAGCTCGCTTTCTATCTCGAAGTACGGAAACATCCCCGACGGTTAAACCGGTCGACAGAAGATAAGCGGGCGGTCAGTCGCCATAAACGTTGCGGGTGCAGTTGCTTTTGGTCTTTGGAAATGATCCACGGTGCGCCGCTGGATACGATTCGCGCGATACCCGGGTCGGTGCTGTTCTTTGCCTCCTTCGTTTCTACCCCAGACGCGCCGCAAATTCTGAGCATCTTGAGCATCTATCCAGAGGTATACCGAGACATATCATCAAGCATACTATAATGTATTGTGCCGTCTTATGCGGGATAAATTAAAGTATTTCCCTTGTGACGTGTGCGCTCCAATAATCGTTTACTGTACGTATTGTCTTGTGTCCTATCAGCCTATCAGGGGTGATGTATAAAGAACTTTATACCGCTTTCCAAAACGATACTTACTGTAGGTTCGAACGGACATCAACAGACTTCTTGAAATTCAAGAGTGGGGTTCATTGTTCAGTAGAGGGAGAGATTGCACGGGAAATTGCAAGGGAAATTGGACATCAATTCTCAGGAAGTTGGCCTACTTGCAAAGTTGGGCCTGAGTCTGAGACTCTGAGTATATGGAATATTGGCTTAGTGTGCCGGCTCAGCGTCGCCCCACCTCCCTTACCCTCAATAATGGTCTACTGGCACGTTTCAGCCTTCGTTCTCCCTCCTTTTTTGCAGCTCGCCACCGCCACCTCCTGCGGTGCTTGCACAGACCCCAAACTATCGTACTTGTTTATTCACGAAGCGCAGGTCGTCGTCACCAGGCGCTTGTCCCTCTCGCAAATCGCAATGAACCCCGCAGACCCTGAATTCACTGCGCAGCTCACCGGTCACTGGTCACCGGTCACCGGTCGTGATCTTGGATGTCGTTAACGCATTTATTGTGTGCCACGGTGCCACCCCCTTCCCTCGCACCCTACCACTGAGCGTACTCGATTACCACGCCATGGCTATATCATGAGAAGACTGACTTGCGCAATGCAGTAGGCTGGAATGAGTTTTGTTTACCCTTTGGTGATCCCGGGTCATAGAACCATGGCTTACATAGCGGCAGCTCGACTCGGCGTGCGGCATCAATGTCAACTTCTACGACCTCACCTCACGTTGTTTGGCCTTGGCGAGTGCAAACACGGGCCAGCTGGTCAAGCCCTTTGTGAGGAAAGTGTCGTCTTGCTTTTGACGTGGCAGGCCCACCATGTGATGACCCAGTGAAGGCATTTGCTCTACTTGAGTGACGTATGAGGGCCTCGCACGAGAGGCCAAGGGTCAAGTCGTAACGGCCGTTGCATTGGGGTCGCCACCTGTACTGCACCGATTGTCCCAGATACACACGGCCCACAGTTGCGCGGGACACGTCTTCCCACTTGTTGCAGAGGCGCGCTTTTTTAGCACAGGCGAAAAAAGGACAAGGTTTTCCGACCATCGTCGAAGACCTCGGATTGAATTTCTTCAGCTGGTCTCTTGTGTTCACCCTTTTTTCGCGGTGTTCTGGACCTATGTTCGGGCCTATGTTGTGGCACTCCTCGGAGAAGCTTTTTTTGTGTTGTTGCCGCTGGGGCTGTGGCCAAAGGTCTGCACATACAGAATGTATTTCAGAAGGGCTCCAAGTATATTATGGAATATAGTCGCCCGCCAGCTGAGCAACGTTGTTGAATCGCAGCTATTATCAGATGGCGAGAGTTCCCCCGGGAGGCAGGAAGTGAGCCCCATCCCCAAGTATTTAGCGCAAACGAGTAGCCAGTCCCTTAGAGGTTGCAGATAGACCAGGGTCTGGATCTGCAACTGGGCCCGTAACAGCGAGGGAAATAAAAGTCACACGACCTGGAGATGAGACATTTATGCGATTATGCAATATGACGTATTCACAAGAAGTCCTGTAGACGCTTCTGAAAATTCTACAGTGCGCGGCCGCGGGAGTTCCAAATTTATTGGACCGGAAAAATTGCAGGAAGAGTAGCCTCGTGAACCAGGCAAATGACTTTCGGCTAGCGGGGGGTTGCAAGGTGTCGGAGTTTGAAGGGTGCTGCTAGCCGCGTCCACTTGTCTAGAACGAGAGACGACGCGAAATGAGCGGAGCGTCTGAGTTCGAAAACCGGCTGGTCCCGAGCCTACAGGAAGAGCAAGAGTCATGACTGAGGCAAACTTTCAAATTATTATTTCACGAAGCTCCGAACCAGGACCTTTCCTTCGCGAGATATATATCTATGGTACAAACACTTACTGTAAACTGTTGACTACGGCACCATTCGCGACTTGGTCTCCCCTCGTGACAGAGATATAAAGTTTTCAAATGCGCAAATTTCTTAGGGTCCTTATTCCCTTTGACCAAGAAAAGAAAAGTGACGATCTATTCAAGTGCAAGATCCCGCGCGAAATGGAAGAAGTCCACGCTTGAGGCCTGAACGCCATACTTGTAGATCTGTAGTCCGAGTCCACGGCGTTAGTGTCGTGTGCACCTCTCACGGCGTACGCGGACAAAAGGATGACTCACGAAATGCGACGACACCCAACTCGAGAAAAGGGCGCGCTGATACGGTTCTGGCAAGCGTTCCATGAACGTCTGTAACCCTATCTTGTCGACGAGCGTCTTGGGGATCGCGCGGCGCAAAACGCCCTCGCGGCTCGGCTTGTCTCGAACAGGTCCGAAGTCTCGAGCTCTGCCTGCAGGTTGTTCAGCGTACTTGAAAGCTCGTCTGAGATGATCGTGCGCGCTTTTGCGCCTTGCAGCCGCTGGTGCTCCCGCCAGATGCAGACAAACTCGGCCGCAGCGTTCTCAGAGATCTTCGCTTGGATGTCCTTGACGTAACTCTGATAAAAACCGCTCGGCTTGTTGTCTTTGAAAGTCATGAAGTCGACGTATTCTTCCGTGGATAATGCGAGACCAGCAAGCACCTCGAGAGATGAGCTAGTTACGCCACCTGTGCGGGGATTACTCAGATAGGACGTCCTAAGAGTAAGCAAAGCAACATACCCTTGTTGGCACTCGAATCCTTGACAGGACCACTTTTCGCTTTTCCAAATAAAGACGCGCCTGCTGCGTGAAGAAGAGATTCGCTCCTTCTACAATATACTTGAAGTGGGGTTTGCCCTCAGAGTCGACGAGCGCCGCAACGTTCGAGACGTTAACAGCCTCCGGCCTAGAAGCCGTAAGCTACATGAACTTTGCGAAGAGAAACCACTCTCACCGTCCTCCACAGGGAACAAAAAGGTCCGCCTTGAAACGGAAGTGCGCACCATTACGGAAGTCAGTGCCGTCCGGTACAACCTCGCCCGCTGTCAGAAACACCATTAAAATCACAGAACCACCCGAAAGTACTGCAGCCTACACGGGAGCTTGACATCCTGATCCTCGATAC
The DNA here is from genome assembly GCA_021525015.1 of Lactarius pseudohatsudake. Lineage (NCBI taxonomy): Eukaryota > Fungi > Basidiomycota > Agaricomycetes > Russulales > Russulaceae > Lactarius > Lactarius pseudohatsudake. The sequence goes on along the minus strand of JAKELH010000596.1, from coordinate 32,894 downwards.
GTACGAGATACCCGTCCTTGCTCAATTTTGACTTGTCAAAATTCTCGACGGGGATCCTCAGCTTCGCCAAGCGCACGAGCTCCGCTCGGTTAATACCGGCCGGATCAGCGAGCACACCGCTCCCGTCAATGACCGCGATTGTCTTATCATTGCTAAGTAAAATCTCGTCTGCGCAACGCTTTAATATTCACCATCCCAGGCAGATGAAAGAGTCGAACACGTACTGGAACCGAGGTCGCCGTCAGGGCCGCCGGTCTGCACCTTTGTGACGTCTTTCTCGCGCAGGCCGTACTGCTTATAAATCCCGAGGACATACTGCCGGATTGAAATAGAGGTCATGCCATAAGTGTCGTGGGGTATGCCACCGAGTGTTGCCGCTGTCTTTCCCGTCGTGAACGACTTCCACCAGGTGTCTGCCCCGCGGTCGCGGGCATGTACTGCAGATATTTAGTTCCTCCACCCTGCATATACGAGACTAGGACGTACGAGCTGCCCAGTCCATCATGTCTGCCGTACCCTCTGCAAAATACGCTTGTAAATACTGAGGGTATTGAAAAGACATAAGGGTGTACCATCAGGGCCAAAGAACAGGATTTCGGGTTTATTGTATAGATCCACGAGATACTCCTTGATACCGGGGCTCTGTCCTGGTATCAACAGATCCAGAACAGACTGCGGAGATGAACAGTTAATGAGCTTCTCACTACGATAGACAAGGGTGTGCCTTACGTCAACGTATTTCTCGAAGCACAGTCTCGGACTGGCGCCAAGCCTGTATAATGTCGACATCAGCCTGATGCCAATGAGGAGAGGAAAACCCGCACGAAGGCAGGATGGTGCCCTTTGCGCCACCTTCAGGAATATCCTTGTTTTTGAGCGACTGTGTTGATGCAAGGCCGTAATTCTCATCGAACCTAGAACCACATTCACGTAAGCGAAGCGATGTACGAAAGGGTGAAAACCTACAGCATGCGCTGATTGATCGAATAGTTCCTAAATATCACAATGGGTAGTTCTCAGCATCATGTCAGGCTACAAGGAATAAGTGATGTCCGTACTCCTTGTTGCGCGAGCGCACAATTCGTATACCCCCACGAGCGACATCGCGAAAGCGTATGTGGAAACCACGGAACTCGTTGCCTACCCCACATTTTAGCGGAATCGAATCGACACCCGCGGCGAACACGCACCGATGACAAAGAATAACCCAAACGGCTTGTTCGGGTATTCCACCTCCGGAAGGAATTGCGGTGCAAGACGGAAGGACAACGCAACTTTTGTGGGCTGGTAGAAGTTTGTCTTGAGAACGTGTCTGTGCTACGTCAGGTAAGCGAAAAAGGGTGGGAAATGCACGCACTTGTTGAAGATTAAGAAGCTCTCGAGAACTTGTACATCTTGCTTGTTAGGCACGGTGCGTCGAATACGGTCATACAGCTCTCGATCCGTCAGTGGTTGCTCGGTCTGCAGCCGTTGGAACGAAAGCGTAGGCCTACATGGAGAATATCAGTGACTAGAACAAATAAGAGAAAGCAAAAAGGAGGGAGATACATGAGACGTTGTGCTTCACCGATAGGGTAATGCACCATTGCAAAGTTTACGTAAAGCATGCGGATCTGCGCTTATCGAGATTAATGGACGAAAAAGGAGACAACTGCTGGAAATCGCCAACTCACAAGCTCCGGGTGGGCATGAATCACGTTGGCGATACTCTCACGTGTGAAACTTTCCTCACGGAAACGTCGTTTGATATCGTTCAAAACCTCGGCATGAGTGGGGTTCGTCTCATCGAGGACGTTCTTAAGGGCGAGATATGAGGCGCCGAGGCGGTTGCAGAAGTGTTGCGCAAAGACCCAGCCACAATCTGGAGTCTCCTTCAAAAAGAGGACATAAAAGGGAATGAAACTTGCACGCACAAGCGTAGGCCGCGTCCTGCACAGCGTGCTGAGACTGACTGGCCACAAAGAACGGGTTATCCGGAAGACAATAAAGCAACGAAACTTCTTTCATGACTTGGAAAATCGAGCTCTCGATGGGGGGAGCCTTCGAGTTGGGGAGTGGATTGAGATAGATCGAAATGATGGTGACCCCATTCGAGAATTGCTCTGCGGTAGGGGTGAGAGGAACGCAGGTAATCACTGGACCCCGGACGTACCGACGTATTTTCGTGCCGAATATAGCGAGTAATAGTGGTATAGGTTCGACAATGCGCTGAAGAAGTGAGTCGTCCCACCCATCTTGTACCCGATTACCAGGCGCCGCTCGCGGGTACCCTCAACTTCGAACACTTCAATCACGGGGCCGTAACGCGCCTCGACATTCCACATAATTTCCTGGTAGATATCGAGCGTGTTCTCGCTTGCCTTTTCGAGGAATACGGGGTCAGAAACAGTAAGGATATCAGTCTTGCCATCTGTGCGGCGTGATGGGGGCGGATTTTCGGGAAAGTTGCACTTGGAGACAAAGTAACAACGAAGTTGCTGGGTTGCGTTGGCCGAAATGGAGCCCCCTGAACGGTAGGTCTCGAGGCGGTAGCAATTATTCGGGGTTGCCTTGTCGAGGTAGAGCTCGTCAATGCTGATGGAAAATCAAAGATATATGCAGCAGTCAAAAAATCTTTTCACGGCTCGCATGCACGTGACTACATACCGGCGCTCAACGAGCGAGCCTGGGCCGGCGGTTGAGGTCAAACCGGGAGGACTCGTATGGATGAACGTGGCGCCGTTTCCATCGGCATCGATCTTTTCGAGGTCGATGACCAGCTTGGTAGGGTCATGCTTTGTATATGCAAGCACTTTGGCACCAAAGAGGGCGATGACATGGTCAGAGATGACCTCGACGGACTCGTTACGGAAGTACGTGTCATCGATACCGAGGTTCGCGTAAAACCATTGGACCTCGTTCACCACGAGTTCGCGGGGAATAAAACCCTGGATGAGGAAATAACATAAGAAAGAATTGAGTAAGTTAATTAGTTTTGACACGAGAGCGCCAGGCACTCGCCTTCGCGGCAACGTTCTCCTGGACTTTGGTACGTTGCTCCCCTTTGCCCTTGAATACAGGTGTGGTGTATCCTGGAAGGTTTTTGATGCGATGCAACGATGCATCACTGCCGACGCGAGATGAGGGATCAGAGTGGTATGGTCCCTTTCCCGGCACTTGCAGATGGCTTTTGGAAGGATCACGATCCGGAGATGGCGCTTGGCCAGCAGGATCGGGAGGGGTAGCAGACATGGATGCAAGAAAATTGAGGTAACAGAGATGTGGGGTAAACGTGGGGAGTCTACGCTGATTCTGGAGACGGTCGAGATTTTATAGGCTAGGTACGCTTTGGGGAGACACTGCCTTAGGGTTGGATCTGAATCTGTTGATGATTCATACTGTACATAAGTACAAGTGAAACTATCCGAACCAAGAATCTTGTGATGAACGCACATTGTTACCAAACTCACGTCTTCTTGCGTATTCTACCCTATTTTTCCGGCACGCCCATTCTTACATACATACAATACATACGCGGCTGCAGGCCCAGCCAGACCCATGCACGTTCTGTATCGATTATGGCTGCGATTGCAACGTTGTTGGCACATGACGACGCCCGTTCGAACGTGATCACTCTCCAGGAACAGTAATGAGCGCCAATGGGCCTCAATAGGTCCTCACGGGCATTGTACCCACCAAAATCGACACATGTCCGTGACGCACGGGTGACGCACACGGGCGGATCACCAGCACTTTGAGCCGTGAAACTACACCGGACCGGACTTCGCTATGCCGTTGCGCCGTTGCGAGGCGATGGATTATCACGTCATGTGCCTTCAGGACCTTCGAAGGCGGCAAACGCCTAGGTCACGGGCTACGGGGTATACCTGTACCAGCGAGCATCAATCTCATTGACAAATGCCAGCAAGGCGCCACGACAGCCCGATGACACATGTACCGATTTCCGAACACAATATAGGCCAACTGAAAGAGTCAATCCCCTCGCGAGCGTCCGTTTGGCGTCTGGCGCGTTTCCAGCCCGGGCGGACCTCGGGTAGACCGGCTCTGACCGCCAGACCCCGTTGCAGATCCGATTAGAGGCTTGAAGGCTGTAACTCTTTTTTTTATTACTGTGAATTAGGCATCGCTTTGTCACGGAGTTGTCGGGCTTCGAACCTTTTTTCCCGCTCGCTTGCTTCATCGTTTTCGGCGTTGTAGGCTTTTTTTTAACACCCACTTTGTGCATCTATATTCCTTCCTTCGTCCCTTTTTTTTTTTGGAAAGGCAATGTCTCATACAGAGCAACAGCGTGCGTTGGCGGGGATCAATTCAGCCACTTCGGAGTCTGCCTTCCAAGCGGTTTTCCAAACGATCACATGTCCTCACATGACCAGGCTGTTGCTGGCTTCTTTTTTTTCGATTTCAGTTGGATCTCACCAATGGCTTTTCCGGTTGACTTGCTATTGTGACTGTTTTACTCCTACGCCCTCGGTTTTCTCACACGTTAAGCCTGCACTGCCTGATTCGACGGCGGTGGTTCATTGTCCCACACGGTGTTCGCCATCACGTGGGGCTTCTCCCCACTACACCGCATTCCAATCCCCTGTGCTTTCTTTAGAATGGAACTTTGCTCGCCTGTAGCTTCGGCATCTAACTCGCGGCAACGAGTAGTAGGTTGTTCCACACAAGGTTCCACACGCGTCGTTTGCCATCACGTAAGTTTCCCTTTCTTGACTGTCCTCGAGATACTGCACTCCGACCCCCTTTTTTAACGGCTCCTCTTTCCTTTCCATGCCCCGTGCCAAATCCGTTGGACAACAAAGGAAGCGACACGGTGAAGTCTGCAAAAAGAAGTCTGCAAAAAGTTCGTGTTCTCTGGGCTGTTTTTATTTTTGGCCAAACGTGGTTAAGCTTGCACCCCAGTGAAAGGCGTTCATCTTCCATCAAGCCAGATGTATTTCTGCCTGCGCGTGAGGACGTGCGTTCGTTTCTTGCTGGCTTCTGGCATGTTTGAGGCTCACTGTCCTGGTGCTTCTCAGGTGCGACCATGTCGTTTAACCCCTCCCCTCGATACCACATGGAACAATTTAGTCCCCTTTCACACAACGAGCGTGAGGACTCCCCCAACGGTCACATGTTTTCACTTGATGATTGTAGTCTGCACTGACCCGGATTGTCTCTCTTGGTGTTCCATTAACAGAGAGTCAGAGACAACTCGACAACAGTGGTCTCGAAGTTGTGTTGAAACACCTCCTCTCTGCGGTTCCTGTTCATCAGGACGTTCGTGACGTCGTGGGTTTTGGCTTGGTCCACTGTCTTCGGCTGAAATGGCGGTTCGAGCCTGCTGCGAACTGGCGGCGCAGCCTTTTTCTTCTCCTTTGCGGTCGTCGCCGAAAAGGCAACATCCGTTTTGAAAAAATTTGTCCATGCGTTTGGTTGTAGCTCAGTTCAGCATACCTTTCCATCCTGTTACCATGGCATACAACGTTGAGCGGTTGATCGCGATGCACCAAAAGGTGTATCCTGGCGACCTCCTGCGTTCCCTCTCCATTCCTTGGACGCCTCTTTGCGGTGGTGAGTCCTTTCAAGTTCATATGTCGCTGATGTGCTCTCTCCTCATGCTTCTGAACCGTCTTGCAGCATGCAAGATGGTTCGATCTGAATGCGACTCTCAAAACCGGCGAGCCTTTCTATCTGTAATGCGAGAACGGGGAGGAGTATTTCCTAGGGCAACCGCGAACAAGCCGGTTCCAAGCGTGAGTGGTGAAGGTGGACCGAAGTATATCTTGATTTTCCATTGTAAATTCAGTGCCAAGCGCGCCCCTACTTTGTAAGCCCTACTTCCGAATTCTTCGTTCCTTTACCAATTTTCTGCTTTAACCCCAGTGCGAAGCACTTGCGTTCCAAGGATCGCTCCATCAATAATCACAGTTACGCGCGTGTACACTTCCCAGAGGTGTACATTCTCGAAGGCGGATACTGCCAGTACTTCAAGGAAAGTGGCGCCCGTTGTGAACCGTCGGGATATGTCCGCATGGAGATCCGTATCACGCCGCCTCTCGAAAAGAAGACCTCAATCAGTTCCGCAAGGCAAAGTTTGGGCGAACCATGTCGTACGCATATCATGCGGCATATGGCGATGCGATGGGCAATACCGCACTCAAAGCGTCGAAGCGCAATCCCGGAGCTGTCCAACCGTTGTTTGCCGCTATGGGTGTGGCTCATTCCCACCGTGAGATCAACGATAACGGACTCAGAGCAGTTCCTGAGGATCCCTATATCTTACCGAGCGAAGACGAGGAGACAGACATAGGCGATAGTCCATGACCGCCGCCGTCGAAGAAGCCTGGAATTAAGGCAAAGAAGCTCGGCCTAGGTGAGACCAGGAGTCCGTTGATGCGCGCGGAGACGTATGGGCCATCCAGGTTCGAATCCGCCCGCTGAACTGCGCCAAGTCAACAAACTGCTGCCACCAACACTTTCCTTGTGTTCAAACGCGTTACTCCAGCTGTTTTGCAATCTCCTGCCTCATAATCTTTCGATTCTGCAAGACCTCAAGGCTTCCGAACTCGCATACACAAGTTGGCGGTCCCGTTATCCTCGCTGAGGGTGCTAAGTCACCCACGCCTTCCGCACGTCCTTGGATCACTAGCGTCGGCAGACGACACGCTACATGTTATCGAATGTGCTTTGGGTCGCAACGACACCCTGCGAGTAAGCATGCATTAGACTTCTCAAAATGACATCGCTATTGTGGGTGGAACGAACCGTTTGGCACCAGTACGTCTTCCAGTTGGACTTCGAACCCTTTTCGCGTCTCGCTTGCTGCCTCAATCCGCCAGAGTCTGAGTTTCGGACGCCACCTCGACAACGAGGCGAAAACACGTATTTCTTCTGACGATGAAGGTAAAAAACAACCTTCCTGGGGTAGACGAGAAAGAAAGTGTTAATACGTTCATGTCTAAGGGACTGTAATTAAGTGCAAAATGGCATGCAATGACACTATCTCTACATCTTCATAAGATTGCCAATGAAAACTGTGCATCAGAAAGCTTTCATGAATGACGGCCCCTTGGGGCCGTCGTGAATTGCTAGTTACTGTGAACCCACGAAGACCTTGGTTCAAAAAAACAAAAACAAAAAAAACCCCCACGAACGACCTAAGGTCAATTCGCGTAATCCGTGTAAAAAAGCAAATGTATAGATACAGTACATAGCTTATTGCTTACTGTAATAAAGGGTGCAAGGAACTTGAAGGAAGGGCGCATCAACCTCAGCATGGCGAATCGGAAATTTCCGCGAGACCAGACGCCAATTTAGTGGCAATCTTTCTGTTGGCGCTTGGACTTGCGCGAACCAACGATTTCCCCAGAGTTGGTAGAACAAAAGCAAATCAACACAATAACTCTTAATCTCGTCAAGCCAACTCGTCTGTGGGTATGCTAGCGCTCTTGTCGGTATTCCCCTCGACATGGACTGATGGCGTCCCTCCCCACGATGATTTTAGCCACTGCATGAGCGCCAATCATCAATCATCACTCGACAATGGCTGGAAATCAAATTCATTGAAATCCAAAGGCATGCTATTTGTGTACTTGTAACGCAAAAACACAAAAGTACAAGGCTCAGTCGTTTTCAATATCAACAGGCCTACCCGGGCTTACAGTAAATTAATTTTACTGGCGAGTGGAGTGGAGTTTCGGAAAGTCCCATCGGCATAGTCGCCGAGACTTACAGTAGAAACAAGAGTAGAAACAAAAATCGAGACAGACAAAAAAAAAAAGACAGGCTTTTTCGTGGATCCTCAGATAAGTGGGGATGTCCTTGACCTCCGCTCTCAGCTCGCTATTGATATGAAAACGGCTGAAATTGTAATCAATTTTATGGACCCCACCTTGGTCGGAGGACTCTCCTGGCGTGGGTACAAGATCAGATCCGGTCAGAAGTCATTGGACTTTGTTCCAACATTGTAGCCGACAGCAGAATCTACAGTATAATATAATTGAGATGAGGCGCGGTAAGGCACAATGAGAGGGTCGTAATAAATCCAGGGTACACAGTGCTGTACTGTCCTTGGTACTGTCCCACCCGAGCTCAGGATTGATCGAATATCGATCACGCGGCGACCAGGCTCAGACGAGTCCTACGGCCTTATGAGAAGGGCTGACTACAAGGGCGGTTTTCTCGGCCCCCCTTTCCCCACGTGCCAACTCGCATGATTCCATGGGCACAGAGGGCGACCACGAGGTGGGCATTGTTACATTTCGGGGCTGAGACAAGGGCTGAGAGCCATGTACTCCGAGTCAGTGCGCGCCTTGAGTTTATTACAGCACGAGTGATGGTGGCTTTTCCAAAAATTAAATTAAATTATTTTTTTGTTGAAATCTACCACCACCACATCAAAGACTCCCGCGTGATTGAATTCTTACAGCAGGATTACACATCACTGGCCCGGATTCAGAAACACGGCACTGAAATATTCTCGGTGACTTCTCGTGTCCGTGGCCGCTCATAGGGTCGCGTGGGCAGATGACGGAGCACCGCGTGATGGAATTCCGTTGAAATGAGGGGTTTCAGTCATCACGCATCCGGGGAATTTATTTTATTGATCTTGTCGGCCAAATCGGCGTTACGGAACACCGGCGTGGGAAGCGTTATCCCTGCGACACAAGCGAGCGTTGGCTCACCTGGGACGTTGGATCAAGGTTGGATCGCAAGTGCACAGACTCAAAACAATACTGAAGGATTCACGACCGGTTTTGGTGGTAGAAGCTTGTGGTCGCGATTCTGGTCAAAGCACGGTTGACGCCCGAAGATGGCACGCCCTGCAATGCACTGCAAATCGCAAGAGACAGGTTGATGCGCACATGCCATGATACCCGGCGTTACAGCATCTCTTATGCTCTGCAGAGGGGGAAAATAGGAAGAGTTGTAACGTGCACCCATCGCGGTACTACAAGGCTGTGGAACTGTGAGTGCTGTTTCTTGTTGTATCCTGAGCGTGCCGGTGGACGTTCGGTTGATCTCGGAAGTAAAATGTGCACCGGATCTCGGTCATACGTATCTGATAGATTCTCGGGTGATATAACCGACCTGCGCCCCAGGAAAGTTAAACGACGGGGTGATGAAGCCTGCGGCCTGCGGACAAAGTGTTACGCGCAAGAAATCCTGATAATCGCCATTTATAATCCTATCTTATTACTTGCAGGTAAGTTGGCTGTAGTCCCAATTTTAGTTGTGGGAAATGATTATGAGTTGTCAGGCCTCAACTGTAATTCGGTTACAATTATAAACCCTTTCCAGATTTTGCGACATAGAGTCAAGGCTAGAGTAATCGTTCGCCTTTCAGGCGTCTTTGAAGCCTGACGCTCAGGTTGCGCATAGAGATATTTTAGGTCGGGGGATTCCCGGAGGGCGATGACCGTCCTCTGTGGTGCTCGGCTTGGTGCTCGGACATCGGCCGGACTTCGAGTTCAGCCGGTTAGTACCGACTGTCCTACAGGGCGACCCATGTCACTGCTGGTGCCGAGTCGGATGCCAGTGGCATCAGCTTGGGCGGCTTTCAGCTAGACCGGTGACCGGTGATCGGCTGTGCTTAGGACACTCGATAGAGGACCATCCAGTCGCTCGTGACCCCTCAAAAATCCTCATTCGAACGACTGGTTACTGGTCTGGCTTTCAGCGTGGCTTGGCTACAGGGCGCGAACCAGGCCGTTGTCAAAGTGGCGTACCAACTACCAAGTCATCCAACTTGGACTCGGACCTGTTGTGGGGAATTCCCGTCTCGGAGGTAACTTCCCCGGCATCAGCGCATCAACGACGTGGCCCACCCCAGCGTCTGTCTGTCTGAGTACTCTGGTCTTGATCTAGATGCTCCAAACCCAAAACTCATCGCAGCCCAGGCCAGCCTGAACGCCGTGATATCGTGTGGCCTTACTCAACAATGTCCATGCCATCGCGCCGTCTTGGGGAATATCACACCGTTAACTAGCGCAAGACATCCGACCTTTGGAGAATCGCGTCTTGGTTTCACCCATGCAACTAGCTAACTCTGCATCAGGGTAGCATGACCTACACCGCGGCTCCTAATGAATACGAAACCATCGAGCAAATCTCCGACAATGGGGAATAGCTAGCTGGCCCAAAGCCGCGCCGCAGCTCGGGTCCAAGATCAGCCAGTACGAGAGCTCATAGTTGTTAGTAGTACGACTGGATCTCTGGACATGCATAGGCGGCCGGCCAGCGGCGCCCCCACCCAGTGCCGTATGGTGAATTCCTCAGACACTTTCCGACGAGATAGCTCCGAGTCGGTTGCTTGTCGGCAGGATCAATGCGCATCCCTACATCCCGAATCTTGGTATTGTCTTTATAAGAATGGGGAAATAGACTATGGACGCAAGGATAGCCCGAGACGCACACTATATACGTGGTTTGGACCGTATGGGGTATAGGTCGGAAATTCACTTTATCTTGTCAGTTCGTTCTCAGAACATATCACACGTTATATTACGTCCCAATTATGAAGGGATTACTGTAACCAACGCAAATATCTATTCGAAGTGTAACTATCACTCATGTAGTTGTGCGCCGTGTTCTGTCAACATCTGCGCAATCACTTTCTTTCCATTCGCCAACGCCACCTGTAACGGGGTCCTTCACCACTTGTCTTCAGCGTGGGCATTTGCGCCATGGCCGAGTAGCTGGCGCACAACCTCTGTTTCCCCTCTGGATGATGCCGCGTGCAATAGTGTTGCATCTTCGCTGTCCTTTACGTTCACATCCGCGCCGTGTTCCAGTAACAACCGCACGACACCAGGATAGTCCGAGTCGCCTTTTCCGTATGAATACTTTGATGCCCAATGCAACGGAACCTCGCCACTATCGGTTCGAGAATTTATGTCCGCCTTGTGCTCGAGGAGCATCTGAGAAACATCAACGTATCCATTCCTCATGGCATGATGCAGTGGGGTCCAAAGGCCATGTTGGCGGGAATCTACGTCAGCACCATGGTCAAGTAGGAATTGCCCCATTTCAACGTGTCCCTCTATTGACGCAAATTGTAGCGGTGACCGCTCCCACTTGCCTCTAACATCCACGTCGCCATCGCGCTCCAGGAGGAGCTGCGCCACTTCGACGTGATTCCGGGCTGACGCTGCATGTAATGCAGCTCCGTGGCCACCACCGAGAGCGTTGACATGCTCAGGGTACTTGATCAGAAGGTGTTCTACGAGCCCACGAAATCCGCACAAGGCGGCATAGTACAGTGGCGTCGCCATACGTTCCATTATGCGGTCGGACTGCCAGATCTGGTCTTCTACATTGTACAACTGAACCCACGCAGAAAAATGCGGCTTGCTTGGGTCAAAGAGTTGTCGCATCCCTCCTTGTACTCGTGATAGTGCCTTGTCGACCAGGGCATGGGCCACCCAATGTTGAGCAGCGTAACTAGCCAGAGGGAAGCAGTTCCCATCACGATCTGCGGAATTATATTCACCATCCTCGTCGTCCAAAGATAGAAGGGTGCCAAGACAAGCTTGTGCGAGAAGAGTATGGGCGAGTCCAAGGGAAATGTGATAGTGGGAAGCATCTCCACCCGAAGTGGCAAGCCGGTCCGAAGTCAGGAATTCCTTTACCGAAAAGTGAGAAAATTGCACCACTCGGGAACCATCGGTGCCAACGACAGCAACCAAACTCGAGCAAGTCGACAGCACAGCTCGTTCATGGTCTTTCCACCGCCAATTCGGGTCCACCTTCGGGATCCCTTCCTCGGCCGAATCAAAGTCATACGCAAGAAGTTCAGCGAGCTCCTCGACACGGAGCGGCCGGATGGCTACTGTGAGACACTGCAACAGACGATGCGCGTGGTGCCTACTTGGTCTCTTGATTTCCTTCAGTATCCGCTCGTACGTCTCGTCTAGCGATTCGGGTAACTCCTTCAGGGTCCACCGGACGCTCGCTGGCAGACAATCTTGCAGCGCCTCCAACTGGCAGAAAACCCAACGAAACCTATTCGACAAGCATCAGTAACCTGTCATCACTGTAGAGAATATAATTACATTCCGTCAGCTCTCTCAGAGAGCGTCTCGATAACAAGACTCTTCTCGTCTTCCCTCCACCTACTCATCATCGTATCCGAGTCCGAGTAAACAACAGATTCGATGTAATCGGCGATATCCTGTTTTTGCCCGATCTCATCATGAAGAGAGACCGAATGCGACGTCAGCGGCCCAAGGGCGGCTTTGATGTCGATCTCGGGTCGACTGGTGATGCAAATACGGAGATTCGGTAGACGGAGGCCAAGTAATTCTTTCACGAGTTCAATGGCTCGTGCGCGGGATCCCTGAGGTGTTGGGACATTCGTCGAGCGCATCGACAATGAGATAAGTTGGGCTCTGCACCAAGACCGTTAGCATCTCCTTCAAGCATCGCGCCAAAACATCATCGCTGGGTTTGTGCTCGCCATTGTCGTGTGCAGCATAAAGGCGGAAAAGGATTTCGCAACAGGGGTCAGACAGTGCGGAGAGCTGGTTGACAAGAGAGAGGAGAAGATCGCGTCGAGATTTCTTGTCCATATCCCGGAAATCGAAGTAGAAGTATGCAACGGATGCCAGTCCTGCGTCACGCAAGACAAAGGCATCTTGAATGATCGAGGAGCTAGGCGAGAGTGAGTCCCTTCAAGATATAAAACTAGTTTTGGACCAACGAACCAAAGTATGCTCTTGCCAGCTCCCGCTACGAAAAGACGGCACTATAAGGAAACGTCTGGGTGTAGAAGGAAGAAAGAGCGTACGTTTGCCGTGGATCCACAGCAGGGAACCAGTGGACTTCCATTCCTTAATTTTATTTCCTTCAAAGAACCACTCAGCGGTTTGTTTGTGAGAGGCATCGCATGCGATGTTGTGATTCGTGGACGGATCCGGTGGAGTGACCCATTTTCGAAGCTCCTGTCGCAATTGGGTCCCTGAGAGATAATTTAAGGCTTCTGAATAAATAGTGCAGGATAATATAAGGGGGCCACCAACACTTGACGCTGTCTACGCTGCTCGCTGCTCGCTGCAGAATAACGTTGGCCTCCTTCCCGTCTAGCTACATAGAGATTCAGAATGTCTCAACAGCCAGCTAAGCTCAAACTATTTACCGTCAGTAACCTGTGTAATTTTGTTCTCGACGTTGTGTGCGATCTTCAAAAGTTGAGCAGCCGCCATCCGCGCCTCTTCCTGTGTCAGTTTATCAAGGCGCTTCAGCGCATCCTCGAGCTTGGTCTTCCCGGCCAGCTTCTTCAGATACTTCTCTGAGAAAATATCAGATATCTCTGGGTCCCCAGCCGGATCTACGTACTTGTTCGTCCTTGCTTTGTCGAAATCGCGAGAATACCGAGCACTTCAACCATTATCTTCACGATCATGTCCGTCATTGCCGCTGTCGGTGGCACCTCGGTGTACGTCTCGAGTCGTTTGAAGAAGTTCTCGACCCGTTCAAAGACATCAACGAGCGCTTCTTGGCTCTCTTTGACATCTTTGGCCGCCTGAGCCCAGGATATCAGAACAGTGCGCCGCGATGGCGATCGGGTTGAGAAACATGCTCACTAAAAGGAGAACACCGGCACCAGCGAAAACTACTTTCGCAGGCGAGAACACCTGGAGGATAATTGTCAGCGGACAGATGTTACACGAGCCTATTTAATGAGACTTACCAGGCCGACGCCCTCCCCCAGCGTTGCAGAAAATGCATAGAGGACATTGACAGTCGGATCGAGCCACTTGGTCAACCTGTCATCGACACTCCGAGATTGTTCGAACTCTTGGACTTGGTCTTGAAGAACGGCCAGAATAGCGGCAGGAGAGTCGCAGGTGTTCAATCGGGCGGCAAGTGGATGGGAGAGAAGGTCTTTTTTGGTCTGTTTTTTCTCATACGCTCTGAGGGAAGCGTGTAAAATGGATTGAAAATTAGAATGGGAGCTTGAAGCGGGTGTAGGGGGAGTCGACATGGGGCTATTGACGAGGAACTGGTTCACAGGAATAGCCTGAGGATGATAGGTGGACTGGAGGTATAATTGGATTGTGCACAGCCTCGTCGATGAACTGATACGGTCTCGGTTCAAGGTTCAAGTGGCAGGCTTTAACGCGTTAACCTCAGGCTATCGAGATAGGGACGCCGCACAGCCTCATGCTGTCGATCTGATAGCTGAACGTTCTACTGTACTGAAAACTCACATATACTGTCGAATCCTGACCAGCTAGAGGAATTCCTAGTCTTTGAGCGCGTCTCAGACTCGGAAGTCTGGTTCTACAGGGCGACCGTACCATTGTCACATTGGCAGCCGGTGCCAGCCTGAGTGGCGCGGCCGTTGAGTTCACTGCAGTAGCGCCCCTGGGCCAGCCAGAGTGCTGAGCGGCACCGTGATATCTATCGTGCGGTCTGCCTCAACAATTTCCACACTCTTCAAGCTAAATATGTAACTAGTTGTTGCGGAGGAGTTGACGTTACAGTAACTTGAATGGAATGCCTCGCTCAATGCAGACGCGCGTCTAGAACTTTAGACACTCCACCCAACTTTTCCGTCGGCCCGGGCTCGCTTGTCGGCTCACGCTCAGTATTCCGCACCTTCGGATTTGTTGTTTGAACAGGTGCGAAAGATATGCCCGGCTTTAAACATTTCAGACCACATGGCATTATACCACACCAAATGTCCAATCTTTTTCATTTCTCATATTATCTGAGCCCTACTGTGATTAAATAGTGAGCACATCGCGATCACCTGATCCCACACGGAAGCAACAAGTCCTGCCGTCTTCAATAAAAAAATACAGACCAAAACCCAAGCCCAACAGCCCTCGGCTCTGCATTCCAACCCACTTCCAACCGGCCCGTTGCGTGTGCACAGACATCCCCGCTACGCCGTCAAGTCACATGCGAATGGGCGCAGCGCGCACCACTCAGGCTGCAGCGCGATGGTCTGCACCCCGCGGTTCCTGAAGCGGTACCCGAGCTCATGCAAGCGCGGCAGGGCGGCACTGACGTTACCGCCAGGGCCGCTCCAGAAGACCTCCGCGGACGCGGCTGCGCGGGGCCAGACGATCGAGTCGAGGTTCTGCGGGCCAGATTGTTCTGTCCAGAGTAGCTGCTGCCCGCCGAGCACGAGTGGCGCTTGCGCGGCTGTCAGGTTCGCGAGCGGGTCGAAGGTGTAGGCCTGTGCGATGCGAGGTTATCGTTGAAAGATCAACAGAGAGGTAGGTAACGCACGTTCTGCCAGGTCTTGAAAGGCTCGCACCAGCTGTTGCCTCCGGGGTCGTTTCTCACCCACTCACCGGCCCCGCAGTCCTATTCATGCCCGTCAAGATCTGCACTGGAAAGGAACACACGATGTGGTCAGACGACGCACCAGGTAGAATGAATTGGACGCCGCGTGTATAAAGCGGAATCCCTTGGCTGCAACGGCAGCGGCGTCGTCGGACGAAATCCACACCCTAAAAGCGAGCGCATCAGCGAACAAGGTGAAGCTGTAGTGACGAGACGAGACTCACAGCGCGATTGTATCGTTCGAGAGCGTCAGATTAAAGTTAAGCACCATCTCTGCGCTGACGCGTCATTGCAAGACACACGAGGGACCCAGACGTATCACCTACCCTCCCAGACGACGGGCGTCTTCCCAAGACTCCTCAGCGCGCCATGTATCGCCTGCGTGAACGTATCGAGCGCCTGCGCGACCGTCTTACCACCGAGATCTTTCTGCGTCTGCGCGTCATCCTGGTAGCACCGTGCGTTGATCTCGTCGCCGCCCGTGCTGAACAGCGTCGACGGGAACATCTTCGCGACCGCGCTCAGTAGGCCAACGGTGAAGTTGACTGTCGCGGGGGATGCGAGGCGTAGCTGGCCCGCGGGCGGCTCGTTCGCGTATGTGGACCACGGTGTCGCCTCGGCGCACGCGATGTGTTCAGGGTGCGCCTTGGAGATGGCAAAGGTATGTCCAGGCGTGTCGATCTCCTGAGGGACGGCCTATTCAGGATGCGGTACCAGCGGTTGGGAAGGCTAGTACTTACAACGAGAACGTCGATTCCGCGCTGTGATATGATAGTTGGTGGATATAAGTCACAGAATCGGTGTGAGATAATGGGGGAGCACGCACCGCGCCGGCGTAGGATACGATGCTCGCGACTTCATTGGGGGTATAGATTGCAGATGCGCTGTACGCGCCTTTTTGAGAGACGTCGGTGAAGCCAGGAACGACGAGAGGGAAGCTCTGGCTGTCGACGACGTGCCAGTGGAATGTGTTGATCTAGAAAGTTGTATGGCGTCACGGGCTGTCCGGAGGATGAAGGAAGATAAGTCGACGCACATGGACCCAAGACAATGCGTCGAGTGTGCGTTTGATGTCTGATACCGGGAAGCTGGGATGATCGTGAGTCGCAAGCCTAAAATGGGCGCGTATCACGTACTAGTTCCGCGCCGTGTCGAGCATGAACCCACGATACGGCTACCCACACCAGAAGAAAGGAATCAACAGGCCGGCCAAAAACGGACGGCGCGTTGTGGACGCACATAGGCAGGCGAGTCCTGGATAGCCACTGGCGCGCCGAGCGTATACACCATCCCGCTCACGGTGTACCACAGCTGCGCGAACGTCGTGAGGCCACGGAACAGGCCGAGAGTCGAGTTGGCACTGAGCACCGCGGCGCTACCATCGACGGGCACGACGAGGCTGTACGCCTCGTCTCTGCTTCCGAGCGGGAGCGTAGCCTCCGTGGCGATTGGCCGGGGCGCACCCGAGGTACTTCCGAGGCGAAGCGTGAGGCCGGAGAGTGCCTTCGCGCGCCGGACAGCAGGGAGGTCGTCCGCCCCGCGCCCGACTATGAGGCGGCCGAGCTTATCGCTGGAGATGAGGGCACGGGTGCGCTCCGCGGCGGAGAGGAGGTCTCTGGGGGCATTGGGGACCGCTACGTGGATCGCGAAAGAGGGATCGAGGCGCAGAGCGCTAGAGCCGGTCTGGAGATTGCGCGGCCGGGGCCAGAGTGCCTGTGCTGCTTCGGGGAGGAGGAGAACGGCGCAGAGAAGTACGGTGATAGAGAGGAGAAAAGACGCCATTGGAGACAGTCTTCCCGGGGTATCATTGAGGGTGTCGAACTCAGTGCTGCAGCGTTCTTATATCATAAATGGACCATGCGATGCGTGATGGGGTCAACACCAATCAAGTCACAAGGGACTCGGTGTCGGCATGGGGGATACGCGAAGAAGCAGGCATGACATGGAATCGGACAAAGTCCATCACGTACACTTCCTTCATCACCAGGTGCATGAGGTCATACAGCCCATCGAAGCTATAAGCTACTACTATAGTTCCCGAACCTATGCAAATTCCCTGCATCAACAATTGGGATTTGGGAATTTTAGTTCCCGTGTTTGGTACTCAGAGACTTGGACCCACTAGTGTTTTGTATTACAGTACTAGTTCCGCGCCGTATCGAGCAAGCATGAACCCGCGATACAGCTGCAGATACAGCTGCACACACCAGAAGAAAAATCAGTATTCCGGCAAAAAAAAAGTAAGAGCCCGTTGCAGATGCACATAGGCAGGCAAATCCCTGAATAGCAATTGGCGCGCCGAGCGTGTATACGCCGTCCCGCTCGCGATGTACCGCAGCTGGGCGAACGTCGTGAGACCGGGGAACAGCCCGAGCGTCGAGTTAGCGCTGGGCACCGCGGCGCTGCCCTCTGCGGGAACGACGGGACAGCATGCCTCGTCTCTGCTCCCGAGCGGCGGCGTCACCTCCGTCGCGATCGGCCGAGGCGCACCCGAGGTGTTTCCGAGGAACCAGTAAGTGAGGCCGGCGAGCGCCTTGGCACGCCAGACAGCGGAGAGGTCGTCCGCGCCGCGCCCGACCACGATGCGGCCGAACTTGTCGCTGAAGATGAGGGCGCGGGTGCGTTCCGCGGCGGTGGGGAGGTCTTTTTGGCTGTTGGGGCCCGCGAGGTGGATAGTGAAGGGGGGGCCGAGGCGCAGGGCGCTAGAGCCGGTCTGGAGATTGCGCGACTGGGGCCAGAGTGCGTGGGTTGCCTCTGGGAGGAGAAGCACGTCGCAAAGGAGCACATTGATCGGGTGAAGAAGTGACGACAGTCTTCCCGGAATCTCTGGGGGTGTCGTTGGGGGTGTTCATGTCGGTAAGTGGCAGGTGAAGGAGTAGCTGCGGTCAACTACAGGAGGCGCATGAGATTTGGTTTGACTGCTACCGCCTGACGCCGGAGGTGTGGAGGTGGTCATGGCAGATGCGGGAGCCGAAGACGAGGATGCCTGGAAATCTGCAAAACGCGTCCGGAGTAGGTTTGAGAACCGTGGAGGGCACCGGCACCGGCAAAAAGGCGTAGAGGATGTTGATGGTCGATTTCAGCCACTTGGTCAACCTCTTATAGATCTCATCAACACTCCGAGATTGTTCAAACTCCTGTACTTGATCTTGAACTTGAAGGACGGTCAGAATAGTGGAAGGAGAGTCGCAACCGGGCAGCAAGTGGATGAGAGGGAAGGTCAATTTGGTCTGTTTCTTATATACTCTGAGGGAAGCGTGGGAGATGGTTTGAAATCAGGAAGTAAGGGGACCCGACATACAGTAGTGCTATTCGACGATGGGTAGATTGGAGACCTTCGTCGACGAGTAAGAGTGGAAGGGGGTTTTTTTTTTTTTTTTCGAATCCATTTGAGTGCGCCTTGGGGTACATGGCCCTATGTGGCACTGTTACAACACGTTTCCTCTCCTAACTCTGTGCTTCCTCCATCCCACTGTATTAGCCACTTTACAATATAACACCTCCCCGCTCGTGAGTGAGCGGCTTTGCGATACGTCAAGTGTCGAGTTTATTGGGGCATGTATTGCACCAGGGCGAAGGGTCGGGTTCGAAGGGGGTTTTGCGATGCGCGCGGGTGTGCAGCGCGTTTCAGCTTATGCCTCAATATTGTTCCTTCTTGCCCAGGTGTGCTTCGTCGTCCGTTTACTCTTCATGTCTTGAGACGGCCTGTTTGGGGCCTGGCGGATCGTGGGGTGCTTTGCAGGGTTTTTTGGAAAGTGTTTGTCCGCCTTGGTGGCGGCTTAGCTTCGGGGTTGCGGGTTTTGAGAGTTTGGGGGGTCTAGATCGACTTGTTTGAATCTACCAGTGGCCTGAATGTATCCTGCGAGCGCCTCTGCTCCTTCCTCCTTTGAAAGTATCTCCGCGAACTTTTTCTCCTTGCTCCCTCTCTTCGCCTTTAGTTTCCCTCTCTCGTAGGCATATGCCGGGCACTCCAGGAGTGTTGCGATTGGACTCATTGGTACGGACTGCGGACTCGTGGGGTTCTGACTACCCTAGTATTAGTCAGGGACAGTCGTCTCAGTCAGCCTTAGGGCTGTTATCACATGTATATCTCATCGGACTTGTGACTCGTTCCTAGGATAGTTGTAGTAGGGTTCGAGCTACTATCGCTACTGGGTACCCTACGTTCAGGAGGAGCTTCAAAGCTCCTCGTCAATTGTATAAAGGACTAGTAGTACAAAGACCGAGCTCCCTAGCTTGGTCTTCTTGAATCCTCAGTCCAATTCTCGTCTCATCCCTTCTTGTCTGTCTTCTTCTCTCTCTCTGCCTGCTGGTGCGTCTGGCTCTTGTAGAGCAGATTGCCCGACGACGTATACGCCTGGTGGACTTTGCCCCAGTGCTCACACTGATCACGTTCCTGCTCAGGACGTGTATCCATATCGCTAAGTCGTCCCTCGCATATCAAGCCACTCTGTCACCGCTCAAGTCGAGCACCGTTAGGACGGGCCTAACGCAACATTAAGACCAAGCTACACCCTACAAGAACGACACAGTGGCGCCCACAACCGGCGATCGGTGGGGCTGGAACCAAGTCCAATCGTATATCATCCCCAGTAGAGGAGAACGGAACGTCCCCACGCGCTATTTGAAAGCTGCCAGGTGGAGGACGCACAGAGCAGAGACCGGTTATTTCGTCGACTTCCCCAATCGGCCAAGTCACTACTACCCAGTTGAGTTCAGCTTCGAGCACACTTGCTGGTGCATACTTGCCACAAACGACGCAGGAATACGAACAGTAGTCCGGCCAACAACGCACGAGTATCGGTGCGACATCCTAGAAAGCGAAGTAGTCCCCCTAGCGAGGGTAGGACCCATCGACGGCGTGATCGTCACAAGCACCACAGAAGAAGGAGACTCTGGGTCAGAACAAAGCGACGAAGAGTCCGAGGAAGACCACCTCTCACAGGTAAACGCAGAGGAACAGGAAGAGCTCACCAACCTAGCAAACCGAGCTGCAGGGATTACGCTCGACGAAGCACCACAAGCTGAGCACATAGTGATTCACCCACCAGACGAGATGACAACCACACAGTTAGAACCAACGTACGCGCTTCAGGTAGACCCCATACAACAACCACACGACGGAGTCCCCGAAGACCTACTCCCTATCCATCCCAGACACGGGGCATCGGATGACTGCAGACGACGCAGCTCTGATGAGAGCCATCGGACCCGATGAACCAGACCCTCCCGAAGGAGGAGGGCCACCCGGAAGAGGCCCAGGAAGAGGCTACCCACAAGGAGGAGGAGGTGGAGGACACTGGAGGCGGAGGAGGACCACCTGGAGGAGGCGGATTCCCGGGGGTAGGTCCCATCGGCAACTGAGCCTCAGGTCTTCAGACAGGCTCCAAGGTAACACACCCATGGTCTTCAACGGCGACCGCACCAAGGCCCTGCAGTTCAGGGCGCAGTGGAACCTCTACCAAGGGGTTAACAGCACAAGCGACGTTATGCGCAACTACTACCGCCGATCACTCCTCTTCCTCGGCTACATCCAGGGAGACCTAGTCAACGAGTGGGTAATGTACATGACCGACTGGCTAATGCGCCAGACGGAAGCCGGGTTTCCCGAGCACACTCGACGCCTCTGGGAAGAAACCCTTCGCGCCTTTACCAGAAGGTTCTCAAACACCATGGAGAAGGAGCAAGCGCAGGCAGAACTACGCAAAGGGATCCACATGAAGGACGGAGACATTGACAGCTATGTAGCCACCTTTGAACGCCTCGCTCGACAAGCTGACTACAACCTCGACACCCCTCAAACGATAGATCTATTCACGGCAGGACTGCCAAAGTGGCTATTCACCAAAGTCTACGAACAATACGAACCAACTACGTTTGAGGCATGGAAACAAGCAGCGATGAAGAAACAGCAGCAGTATCTGCACCTACAGGCACGTCTCAACTCGATAAAACCATCCATCCCAAAGACTACTTCACGTCCCAGTACCTGGGGACCCCCACAGAGCGGGTGGGCACCAAGGAACCTGCCCCACCAGCAAAACCCCAACGCCATGGACACCTCAGCAGATCGGACAAGAGCACGAGGAACAG
Source organism: Lactarius pseudohatsudake (assembly GCA_021525015.1). Classification (NCBI taxonomy): domain Eukaryota; kingdom Fungi; phylum Basidiomycota; class Agaricomycetes; order Russulales; family Russulaceae; genus Lactarius; species Lactarius pseudohatsudake. The sequence continues at coordinate 11,522 of JAKELH010000596.1, read as the reverse complement.
AAACCGAAGGCACTCAGGGAAGACTCGCCGGGGCCGAATTTATACTCGGCAACCAACAGAGGCCACCCTATCCGCCCAGAGGAGGGCCCAGAACGCGAGGCAGAGGAAGGGGGCTACCCCGAGACGCAAGGGAAGTCATCTGTTATACCTGCAATCAAAAGGGGCATTTCAGTCGCTACTGTCCACAGAACCGGGATGCTATGCCAAGTAGTAGCAGCCGAAGGTCGGAAACAGACTACTATGCGCAGGAACCAAGGGTCGAAGCACGCGCAGCCATGACCCCGCAACAGCAAGCGCAGGAATGGCTCCAGGGAGTGGCTGGAGCCTCGGACGAAGTAAAAGACCTAGTCCTCCAAGATTTATGGGGGAAAGAGGGTTTTCAAAACGCCTAAACCCGTCGGCCTGGGTGAGGGCGCTCCGTTGTAATTCTGTAATCATCACACGCTATCGATCGTTGAGAATCCCAGTTTCCGTTCGAACAAATTACAACATGGCCGAAGTAAAAGCACTAGTGGACTCTGGAGCCACAGACAGCTTCATCAAACCCGCATTTGCTAAGCGGATGGGGATCGGTCTCCAGGAATTGGAGACCCCCAAAAAGATATGGAACATCGACAACTCAGAGAACAAAGCAGGACTAATCACACACTGCGCAGATCTCGATGTCCAAACCAAAGGAACCCATAAAACAATGAGGTTCCTGCTCACCGACACAGGGAATGAAGACATCGTCCTCGGCTACCCCTGGCTAGCCGCTTATGAACCACAGATTAGCTGGCAACATGCAGTCATCAAAGAAGACGCGTACCCAGTAGTCCTTCGCACCACACACCCCAAAGACCGGGGGGTGACCATCGCATTCGCCCCCACTGAAGAGTTCAGCGAAGAAGAGAAACACGATGTGGTACAGCAGCTCTACGACGAATGGGACGCAGTCAAAGCGCGTACCACCGCCACGGATCTAGCCATCGAAGCACAACAGTTCACAGGCATCACCGAAATACCAGAGGAATACAAGGACTTCGCGAAGGTGTTCAGCGAGGAAGAATCCCATCGATTCCCACCTTCGCGACCTTGGGACCATGCAATCGAATTCAAAAAGGATGTGCCTGACGCCATCGACTGTAAGATCTACCCCATGTCGCGCGATGAAGACGAAGCCCTCCGGGTATTCCTGGACGAACAACTAGCAAAGGGCTACATCCGTCCATCAAAGTCCCCCTACGCCTCACCCTTCTTCTTTGTCAAGAAGAAGGACGGAAAGCTCCGACCCGTCCAGGACTACCGAAAGATCAACTCATTTACAGTGCGTAACCAATACCCCCTCCCGCTCATCCAAGAACTTATCACGGACCTGGGGAACGCGGACATCTACACTAAACTCGACATCCGCTGGGGGTATAACAACGTCCGCATCAAACACGGTGATGAGCACAAGGCTGCCTTCAAGACCCGCCGCGGGTTCTTCGAACCGCGGGTCATGTTCTTCGGCCTCACAAACTCACCGCCCACCTTCCAGGAGATGATGGACTACCTCTGCACCCCCGCCATCCTTAAGCACGAACCGCTAGGGACCACCATTCGGGTGTACATGGACGACATCGGCATCGCCTCTCGCAGCAGCATGGCGGGCCATATCGCAGCTGTACGTGACATACTCCAAATCGCGAAGGACAATGATCTGTTCTTCAAGCCAGAGAAGTGCGTCTTCGGCGCCCCGGCGATCGATTACCTGGGGGTAATCCTTGAGAAGGGGGTGACTCGCATGGACCCTGTCAAGGTCGCCGGTATTCGCGACTGGCCAACGCCCACCACGGTCAAGCAGGTTCGATCTTTCCTTGGCTTCTGCAACTTCTACCGCCTCTTTATCAAAGGCTTCGCCACACACGCACGCCCACTGAACAGACTGACGAGGAAGGACACGGAGTGGCAGTGGGGACAAGCAGAGACAGACGCCTTCGAGAAGCTCAAAACACTGGTTACAAGCAAGCCTGTACTGGCACACCCGGACCCCAAGGAACAATTCGAAATGGAGGTAGACGCATCAGGCTTCGCAGTGGGCGCTGTACTCCTCCAACGCAAAGAAGACGGCAAACGACACCCCATAGGCTACTACTCGGTGACATTGAACGAAGCAGAACGCAACTACGACATCTACGACCTAGAGTTACTGGCCATCGTCAAAGCCTTCCGCCACTGGAGGCCCCTACTCACGAGCTCGCCACACAAGACCAAAGTATTCTCTGACCACCTCAATCTGCAATACTGGAGATCACCGCAGAGGATAAGCAGACGCATCGCAAGGGAAGTACTAGAACTATCCGAATACAACTTTGAGATTCACCACATCAAAGGCACGGCCAATGGAAGAGCAGATGCGCTTTCCCGACGACCGGACTACGACCAAGGAGACGACAACAACAAGGACGTAACAGTCCTCCCCGATGCACTCTTTGTACGAGCCACACAAGTCGAGACGATCATGCCAAACACTCTGACAATCGAACCTGGGGAGATGGAACGACCAGACGCGACGTACCACCAGGACGAGAACTATCTTCGCCCATGGGTAAACGCACATCGGCTGAAGAAGATCGAGGGCACTTGGTATAAAGAAGGGAGACGAGTGGTGACAGGCGGACTATATGACAAGAGAAGTATCATCTCCGCTCACCATACACCACCAGTCTATGGACACCCGGGTATTAACAAAACCGCGCAGTTAGTCGGACGATCCTACTGGTGGCCGAACCTCGTCCAAGACGTGCTGGACTATGTTAAAGGGTGCGCTGACTGTCAAAGGCACAAGGCAAACAACCGACCAACCCGCGCACCACTGTCCCCAATCTATCCGAACCCCGAAGCGCTTCCCTTTGAAACCATCGCGCTAGACTTCATCACCAAACTCCCCCAGTCTCAAGGATTCGATTCAATCCTCACCATCACGGATCACGACTGTACCAAAGCGGCCGTCTTCATCCCCTGTCAGGAGGAGATCACAGCGGAGGGAACTGCTGCCTTATACGCTAAGCACGTCTTCTTGCGATTCGGACTCCCCTCCAAGGTAATCAGCGACAGAGACCCACACTTTGCATCCCGGTTCACAAGGGAGCTGTGCAAGATCCTGGGAATTTCACAGAACGTCTCCACCGCCTACCACCCTCGGACGGACGGACAGTCCGAACGAACTAACCAGTGGCTCGAACAGTACCTCCGCTTCTGGACTAATGAGCGGCAAGATAACTGGGCAGCGTACCTCCCTATAGCGGAATTCACGCACAACAACTGGCCCCACTGAGACCACAAGGAAGTCCCCCTTTTACCTCCTAATGGGGTACAACCCGCGCGCTGATTGGATCGATAGGCCGTCGCCCATACCCCAGGTAGCGCTGAGAATAGATCAGTTCCAGGAGGCTAGAGCGCAGGCTAAGGCGCTCCTCATCAAGGCACAAAAGTCATGGGTTAAACACAAAGATACGCCCAAATACAAGGAAGGTGACCTTGTGTGGCTAGAAGGACGCCACCTACGGACCAACCAGCCAACCGCGAAGCTTGCGCCCAAGAGGCACGGCCCCTTTAAGGTCGCACAGGTGATGTCCCCAGTCAATTATCGCCTAGAACTTCCCACACAGTGGAGTATCCACCCGGTGTTCCACACCGATCTTCTCACCAGATATCATGAGACGGCAACACATGGGCCAAACTACCAGCGCCCACCACCAGATTTGGTAGACGGAGAGGAGGAATACGAGGTCGAGAAGATTCTAGACTCGCGAAGGTTCGGAAGAACACGGAAACTCCAGTACCTTGTGAAATGGAAGGGGTACCCCGACTCGGAGAATCAGTGGGTCGACCGGAGCGAAGTATTCGCCGACCAGGCCATCAAGGACTTCAAAGCGCTGAACCCCACGCAGGAAACGCATATAAGGGGACTTCACTATGAGCTAAGTCCTCCAGCAACCACTGCTACATTCTCCCATCCTGTCTACCTCCGTACCATGTCTTCCTGTTCACTCCCGTCGCAGTCCACCATCGACACTGTCGTCGAAGCCCTCACCACCTCCCATGGGCCCGCGACCCGCGAGGACGCCATCGCCGTCCTCAGAGCCTTCCCCGACCCCACTGTCGGGGGAACCGCCGACTCTCCCGAGGCGCAGCCTCTTGCCTACGAGGCGATCGCCGAAGAAGAGGAGCACACCCTACTCGGGGGCCAGGCCACAGATAGCCTCGTTCCACACCTTGACGGACACGGTGACACTGAACCTGTCGAGGTACCACGTGGAGTTTGGGCCCGTGCGGCCGTGGAAGGAGGTCGTGAAGGAGTGGAGGGACGAGCAGCTGCGGAGGGTGCAGCGGCAACAGCAGGAGCTGAGGCATCGACGCCTCTTGATGCGGACTGGGGTCTGGCCGAGGATGCTGCCGACGACTACCCAGCTACGCACCCCCTCATTCGCTCCACCACAGATACTGACGACCCACGCGAGACTCCCTACTCCCTCAATACCGACGGCTCCCCCATGTACAAGCGGGACCTCGGAGTCATGGGCCCCGCTGTCCACCAACCCCTCGTCACCCTCAACACACGCGTCCCCACTGGCTTCAAGGCCAACCAGGGGACGGACTACATACCGTTCCGCATCATCTCCCCCGACGGGGTTGAGCACGAGGCCCGCTACATCCAGGTGATCATGGGGCCGGACCCCCTGGTCGTGGGCATCATCAACGAGTCGGACAAGGTCTACGCACGCCCCCTCTACGCCGCTCCCCGCTTCACCTACGGCGGGAAGCCCATCTACCCGAACAACGACATGGTCCTCTTCACCGAGGCCTTCGAAGACCGAGCGCACGTCGACCGCTGCCTCGACGCCATCCACGACCCCTCCCTCACAGTGGAGGTCCACCGCTACCGCGCCGCGGCACACGAGGAGGAGCGCCTCAATCAGTGAATTGACTGACCTCATCGCCGCCCTGGGGGAGGTCGCTGGGAAGTCGACTGCGAGCCGCCGCCGACTGGAGATGGCCAACACCATGGAGCACATCGAGGACGAGGCAGGGCACCATGGTGGATCACGAGTTGACGAGGAAGAAGACACGTAGGGGTCGGAAGGTCGGGCAGCAGCCGCAGCGTACTAGGATCAGGTACGAGGAGGAGGGCTTCGGAGCGTCGGGGCGTCGCACCTAAAAGGAGGTGATGTTGCGATCGGACTCATCGGTATGGACTGCGGACTCGTGGGGTTCTGACTACCCTAGTATTAGTCAGGGACAGTCGTCTCAGTCAGCCTTAGGGCTGTTATCACATGTATATCTCATCGGACTTGTGACTCGTTCCTAGGATAGTTGTAGTAGGGTTCGAGCTACTATCACTACTGGGTACCCTACGTTCAGGAGGAGCTTCAAAGCTCCTCGTCAATTGTATAAAGGACTAGTAGTACGAAGACCGAGCTCCCTAGCTTGGTCTTCTTGAATCCTCAGTCCAATTCTCGTCTCATCCCTTCTTGTCTGTCTTCTTCTCTCTCTCTGCCTGCTGGTGCGTCTGGCTCTTGTAGAGCAGATTGCCCGACGACGTATACGCCTGGTGGACTTTGCCCCAGTGCTCACACTGATCACGTTCCTGCTCAGGACGTGTATCCATATCCGCTAAGTCGTCCCTCGCATATCAAGCCACTCTGTCACCACTCAAGTCGAGCACCGTTAGGACAGGCCTAATGCAACAAGGAGGAAGTGTTGGGGTGTTTCTCTTTCCGCTCCGCAGGCGGGGCACTTTGCGCTGGTCTTTATCTTGAATCTATGTAAGTACGCGTTGAGCAGGATGTGCCCGGTTCTGAGCTGGAACATTTTGCTCGCCGCCGCCCTGGTGAGTTTTTTGTTACTTATCAGCTTGATGAATTTACGCGAGGGCAGAGAAGGGTCTATGTGCTTAGTCCTTTCGAATCTTGTCGATTCCTCCCAGCCTTTCCTCCATTTGATCTTCCTCTTCTCGTGTAGGAATTGCTTTGTCGCCGATCTGCTTATCTTAGTGCCTTTCTTTAGGAGCGCTGGGAGGCGGGAAGTGAGGGAGAAAGTTCCTTCTGCCGCCTTTTTTGCTTCTTCGTCGGCTTCTTCATTCCCTTTTATTCCGGAGTGTCCCGCAGTCCATCTGACTGTTAGGGCGTACTTCTTACCCTTTGACTTCCTTATTTTTGCCGCCATGTTGAGTGCTTCCGCCGCGATGTAATGTCCCGGCTTGTTCAACTTTGATGAGAGCGCCTTAATTGCCGCTTGGTTGTCTACCCCGATGGCGTACGTCAAGTTACCTTCCTTGCTCGACTTTATGAGCTGGAGCCCCAGGAGTATTCCCGCTAGCTCCGCTTCGAAGGCCGTGTGCTCTTCAGTTGAGCCGAGGTGGTAGTGTAGCTTTCCCGTTGTTTTTCCTCCGCGCGTCATTACTGCCGTGGCTCCTACCTTACCGTCGTGCGCCGAGCCGTCAGTATAGACTTTCACGTGCTCGGGAGCGTGTGCGTCTGTATCTTTGGAGCTGTCTTTGTCTTTGGGGATGTCGATTTTGAAGGGGCGCTTGCCTAGTAGTGCTGGGTTCCTTCCTATTGCTGAGATTGTTTCGAGCTTGTCCGGGTCTGCATTATAGCTTTCCGCCAGGTTTTTACGATCTAGAGCTCGGGCTGGCACCGAGTTAGTCGTAGCGTAAGGTTCGGCCCGTTGAAGTCGGTGGCACTTGTGACTCTTGAACCGTCAAGAGGAACGTCGACAGGCAAAAGACGATTGCCAGGGAAATAGACTAGATTTCAAGACGAGAAATGAGTAGAACGAGGAAATACAAGGTATACTACAAGTTCTTTAATACTGTGTAGTAATCCTATTTTCTGTGCTTTTTCCGAGGCCGCGTACGTGTCAATCTAAATATAGTAACAAGTATGAGCTGGCAGAAGTTCCGAGGTCTCTTCCAGAAGCATAAGTCGAAAATACATGAAACAAGAGTTTTACCGAAGTCGATTCTAGAAAACGAAGCCGAACGAGAAATCGATGGCACGATCGTTGGATCGTGACATACGCCCCTTTCTTGACTTATTCGTCCGCGAATAATCCTTGTAGCGTCAATCTTCTACGCGACGGTCTGGATAATCGTAGTTGTAGGCGTATTGTCGCAGGTCTGGCGCAAACGTGAAATGACTGTTAGTTACGGGAGTATGAGATGCCCGAGTCGAAACGGGGTGAGTTGGTCGAGACGTTTGTTCAGACGCGATTTGGGCGCGCCAGTCTTTGACGCGCTGTTGAAGTGCGACACTTGTGTAGTTGCGTGGCGATTTTGCTTCTACTTCCATTGACGCCAACTGTTCGTGGTGGTCGCGGTTCTCTGAGAGTCGAATGTGCGGACGTCGGCGTAAGGCGTGAAGGGGGGTAAAGTCGACGATGTCGCCTTGTCTATCGTGTCTTGGGGGTTTTCGCGATCGCGGACGGTGTCGAGAGGTTCGCGTCATCACGTGATGCGTACCTTCGTTCGCGTTCGGTGGCCGCGGACTGTCTTGGCGTCGTATGTTTTGCGGGATAGTACGTGGCGTACAATACGTCGTATTGTGATTACGCGTTACCGGGGTGACTGGTGCGATCTCGTCTGGGTCTCGTGGTTGTTCGAACGCACGGGGAAGGAAAATGTGAGGGTAGTACGTGAGCGACGGACTTGGAGCAGCGACGTCTGGGATAAAAACTGAGGTTTCGAAGGTTTTCACCCCCTCAATAAGGCCGTTGTCTTCCATGACAACGGGAAGCGACAGAAGTGCGGAAGGTGGCAGCGAAGGGAGAGCGGGAGGGGGCAAAGGCGCGAGCACGAAGGGAGGAGCATCAGGAAAACCTAAAAGTACTTAAATGCTCTTAATCGTGCCTTAAAATGCTCCTAAGGCCATTTTAAGGTCATTTTTTCCTAAGGCAATTTAAGCAAGGTCGCCTCCTTAACCTGCCTTAATAGCAGTAACTTAATCCCTTAATGACTTGAGGTGGTTCTGAATCAGTGTTTAATGGTCTTAAAAGGTTTATTTTAAGCCTATGGTCAGGTTGAAAATCAGCACAATTTAAGTCAACTAAGACCTGATAAGACCACATTAAGACTTAGTCATGAATCACTTTACTTTTCACACAAGGATAGGATTTATGCAATATATATATATATATATATTATAATAAGCTACATGTAGCTATTAACAATACAGGTACAGATACTACAGCGCCGGGGTCAGTGCTGAGGTGATGGCGTCGAGGTGGCGGTGGCGGCCGTGTCGAGGTGGCGTGGTAGAGTTGATGGCGACCGCGTCGCGATGGTGTCGGGGGCAGCGTCGACGTGGGGTCGGGGTGAGTGGGGTAGGTGGGGGACTGCGGCGTCGACGTGGCGGTGGCGGCCGTGTCGAAACGGCGCCGGTGGGGTGGGGTCGAGGCGGGGTCCGGGTGGTAGTGATTGATGGTGCAGACGTCGAGGTGGCGGTGGGGCCGTGTCGAGATGGCGCCGGTCGAGGTGGGGTCTGGGTGAACGGGGTGGGTGGCAATGGCGGCGCCGGCGTCGAGGTAGGGGTCGTGTCGAGACGGCGCCGGTGCAGCGGGGTCGAGTTGAGGTAGCGGTGAGGCCGTGTCGAGGTGGCGGCGGCGTGGCGGGGTCGTGGTGGTGGTGGCCGTTTCGGTGGGGTCAAGGGGTGTCGCGGCCATGTCGATGTGGCGGGGTCGGAGTCGAGGGGCAGCGGGTGAGGGTGTGGTGGTGTTGAGGGTTGCGGCGAAGGTGCGGGAGTGGGGGGTCTGCCCAGTCGAAATGAGTAAGAAAAAAACAAAGTAAAAACAAAAAAAAAAAACAAATCCGAGTGGGGCCAAGTGCCGCGAGACGGCGACAACGAGATGGGCCTGCGTACACACGCGTGAGCACAGGTTGAGGGGTGGGAACGGCAGGTGCACTCGCGAGGTGTGAAGGCGGTGGGAGGAGGCCATTGCGAGCCACTATCCTGCGGCCCACACCGGTTAGAGACAAACAGGGAAAAAAGAAGACGTAGCTTCGTATTTGAGTCTTCGGAATTTGCGGGAAACGAGAGGGTGTGGAGGAGGAAAGTGGGGTGTTCGAATTCGAACAAGCCGTGACACATGACGCGTGACGCGGCGCGCCGTTCCCCGCCACAAATTAAACTTCCGCTCGGAAGTCGCCCTAGTCACCATTTTTTTTGTCTAAGTCAATTTGAGTATGTGTCTCTTGATGTGTCTGCACAAAATCACACATTTTCCTTGAATCATTCTGCCTCAAAAAATTACAGAGTGTATAGGAATGTATAGATGAAAAAATAAGTACCAATTATTACTACAACCACAAAAAACAAAAGAAATTTGATTTAAATAGTATTGCTGCCAGTGCCAGCTAAGCTGATATTTCTGATATCTCAAGAAATAAAATAGAATAAACTACGAAAATATTTGGGGAGGTAGATCATTTCAAATACCGAGGGGTCCTCTGCCAACTTTAAGCAATACAATCAGTTGCTCATGAATTATTTGACCAGCTCTGAAATCCTTGGGCTGAAGGATTTCAGAGCTGGTCAAATAATTCATGAACAGCTGATTGTATTGCTTAGAGTTGGCAGAGGACCCCTTGGCTTTTGAGGAAAGCCAGCTCCCCAAATAATTTCAGAGTTTTCCTAATTTTATTTCCCAAGATAGTAAACACCAGCTCTGAGCTACCACAACACTAAGTAGGAGTTCTTGGAGAAATAGTGAAAGCCAAGACACTTTTCGTTGGGATCCCACTCAGTCATCCCATGTAAGTGCCAGTGTAGGTCTTCTCTCTGCTGCAACCTAATGGGGGTTATAGTGCTGATCTTTAGAATGTCCCAAGAGTCGTGATCAATAACGTAGAAGGAGCAGTAGGGCTTTGCAATGCGCTCATTGTGATAGAGGAATACTTTGTGATATACGGCATCCAACGGATAGTCCACTATCCATGAAGGAACTCAGGATAAGTCATGGGGATCCCTGGTCTCAAGGGGATATACTGGATGAGACTCACTTAAAGGGATGGGATGGACCCTCTAGTGTAGATTATAGCAGTGGTATTGGAAGAAGACCAAGATACTGTTCTTGGTCTTTGCAGTACTCTACTTATACAGTTCTGCGCAGGCTTTCAAGCACCACTCCAAGTACTCTAGCTAATAGCATAAGTAGAGCGAACACTAGTACAGCTATCTTAGTAGTGAGTCATGATCCCGTCCATATCCTACACAATCACATGCGCCAGAGCTTACCTAGCTGACTGATCCTACTAAATCCATGACAATATACAGCTGATGCAGTGTCATACCCTTATACATCAGTGTTCACTTCTCGGTCCGAGGGACTCTGCAGTCTGGATCATAACATCTGTACTCATTGACATCCCTGTCTGAGGGTATCTACGTCCCAAATATTTTCATTTTTTTAGTAGGTAGACTAGAGTCATCTGGACAGGTGGCTTATATTAGAAAAAACTAAACTACTCCTCAGAAACACAGTCCTGATCCTGATCCCCATATCCCCCCTCTCCCCCTCCCTAATCCTTGTCCCTATTCCCCTATCCCTCTCTTCCTCATTTAAGTAGTGTTGCCAAAGTTCAGTTCAGTGCGGTTCAGGCCCCCCCAGCGCCGAACCCGAACCTGAACCTTGTCTGAACATCTGAACGTGAACGTGAACCAGACCCGAACCTCCCGAACGTGTTCATGTGCGTTTGGTTCACGTTCGAACGCTGAACTATGTGGTATTTCTTTCGTAGTAACATTACTAGTAGCTATTACATGCCGAATATACTATGTAAACCTAGCCAACCTACTAGCCACAATGCCTGCCATGGCCCATGGCCCTGTCATCGTCGTCGTCGCTGTGGTTGCAGATGGGGTCGTCATCGCGTCGTCGCCACCGTCATCGTCGTGGTTGGGGTAAACAGAATCAACCCTGAATTGGCAGGGGAGCGGCGGCGGCTAGTGGTTTGTGAGGCGTGTATAGCCCCAAAGCGACCTGGCCAGGCGAAGGCGGTTGTGGGGTGGCCACGGTTGGTAGCACATGCAGCTCAGAGCTGGCAGGCTGTGTCGCCGCTGTTGTTGGCAACAAACATGGCTTGGGGCTTTGTTGGCGAAGTGCCCTCTGACGCTGCTGCCATCATCACTGTTATGGCTCGAGGCTTAAGTTTAGCCGCGTTGTTCGGTTCGTGTTTAGGAATACTCACGGAGATATCCCTGCCCAGACCATAGGTCCATAGAGGGTTAGTACATACTGCACCAGGTAAGCATCGTGCGCGCAGTACGACCAGGTGCAAGTGCCACGTGCCGGCGAATTCAGGTGGAAGTGACGGTGGGCGTGACATGGAGACCGACGACGGGGCAGTAGACTCGGCGGAGCGCATAGTGCGTGGCACCCCCATCGACGTAGATGTGCCATCACGTCAGAAAGTGTCATCGCCCGAGACAACCCGCCCCGGACAGCGCAAGTCGGTTAGGGGTGAGGGCACGTCAATCACAGCTGCCGCGGCTCTACACGCT
>JAKELH010000595.1:0-45519 GCA_021525015.1 Lactarius pseudohatsudake | reverse complement strand
GGGGGGGGGAATATGGGGGGGATAGGATGGGGGAGGGGAATATGGGGATGGGGGAGGGGAATATAGGAAGGGGATATAGGGATGGGGGAGAGGAATATGAGGATGGGGGAGGGGAATGGGAAGGGAAAATGGGGATGGGGGAGGAGAATATGGGAAGGGGGGGATATAGGGATAGGGGAGGGGAATATAGGAAGGGGATATTGGGATGGGGGGGAGGGGAATATAGGAAGGGGATATAGGGATGGGGGGAGAGGAATATGAGGATGGGGGAGGGGAACATGGAGAGGCGGAATATGGGGATGGGGGAGGGGGGGGGAGGGGGAGGGGGGGGGGGAGGGGGAGGGAGGGAATATGGGAAGGGAGAATATAGGGATGGGGGAGGGGAATATGGGGGAGTAAGGATATGGGGAGGGAGGAGGGGGAGGGAAATATGGGAAGGGGGGAAGGGGGGATATAGGGATGGAGGAGAGGAATATAGGGAGGATGAAAATGAGGATAGGGGAGGGAAACATGGGGGAGAATGGGGAGGGGAATGTGAGGATAGGTGCAGAGAATGCGGGGATGGGAAATGCGGGGATGGGAAATGTGGGGATGGGGAATGTGGGGACGGGGAATATAGGGATGGGGGATATGGGAAGGGAGGGTGTGGGGATGGGAGAGGGGATATGGGATGGGGATGGGGGAAGGGGGGGAGAATATGGGAAGGGAGGATATTGGGGAGAGAAATATGGGGAGGGGAATATGAGGAAAGGGGAACAGAACATGGGGAGGGGGATATGGGATGGGGTGGGGATATGGGGATGGGGGTGGGGATGGGATGGGGGTGGGGATATGGGGATGGGGGTGGGATGGGGATGGGGTGGGGATATGGGGATGGGGGTGGGGATATGGGGATGGGGGTGGGGATATGGGGATGAGGAATGTGGGAATGGAGGTGAGGGATATGGGGATGAGGGGATGAGGGGATGGGGAGGGAAATATGGAGATAGAGGGAACAGACGGGGAACTATAGGTTGGGGGTAATATGAATATGGAAGGGTAGCATTGGAGAAGTTCAGTCTTAGACTGATCCAAACCAGGTTTGAACTGAATTCAAACCATTTAAATCAGTTTGGGTTTGGAGAATCCAGGCTTACACTCAATAGTTTGATTCTTGGTTTGGTTTCTGGTTGAGACCCCTAAAGCCATGCCAAACTGATTAAGTACAAGTGCTTTATAATTGTTCAATAAACAGCTAAATGTAATTTAAACTAGGTTTGGACTGAATCAAACTGATTATTGAGCAATTTAAACTATGTATTTTTAAATGGTTTGGAGCAGTTAGTTAAGGTTCAGTTTGGACAGATTCAGATCAAATGAGTTTCCTGTTTGGCCAATGGCCCAAACTGAACCAAACTAAACTTTCCCATCAGGGGAATACAAGGGACATGAGGATGGGAGAATGGGAATTGGGAATAAGGATGGGAAAGATTCAAGTTGGTTGGGTGAACATGGAAAGGGGAAACATATTGGGATAGGGGAATGTGCTGGGCAAGTGAAACATTGTCATGGACTTGCTGTGTATTCTTTTTCTTTTACTATATCTTATCTCCCATTTGATCTGGATCTTATCATGAGCCATCATTCAGATTTACCTGTGACCATCTTCTTTGATGGCATCATTACCTTCTACTTCTTTCCAGCCCTTCCATTCTATTATTACTTCACCAATAGCCTTATGCCCTCACATGCACAGACAAGAGATATGGATGTGAAGATAGGGGGAACTCCTGAACAAATGATGAATGTCCTCTGTACACAGAACATACCCCTATACATTGGTCAATGTCAATGCATATAACCAGGGATGCCAACGAGTACATACTCATCACACTCATTTAGCCATATCACCTGAACCAGTGATCATACAGGTCTGAAATTTTAGATGCAAGCAGATATACAGTATGTCTGCTCGTATCCAAAATCTCAGACCTGTAAGAGCACTGGTTCAGGAGATATAGCCAAACAAGTATGACAAGTATGTACTCATTGACATCCCTACATATATGCAAGCGTACTTGCTACACATACCACCACATCACCACCCATACGTCATCTCCCACATCTCGATGTCACTCAACAATCATCTGCTTAACACTCGCTCACAAACATCTGACAATGGCGGCATCCCAAGGACTATCCGCCACCATATATAAACCCCTTGTACTGCTGCCTAACAAGACATCACCTTTTACCCCATCTTTTCTCACTCCTTACACTTTTGTATCTGAGATCTCCTTATTTCCTAAATTGTTCCCTCAATTGATCACACTTGGTTTCTGTTCTGTTTCTGTCTGACTTAAGTGTTGCCCTTGGTGTTGCCCAAATCGAACGGGCTTCCAATATAGTACAACATTTGCTTCTGAGGGGTCTACCTCTCCCAATATTTCCATATTTTTAGCTATTTTATTTCTTGATATTCTAATTAGTGTTCCCGTGACTCGGCTAGCCGTGAGTCAACTTGCCGAGTCATGGCTTTCATGGAGTTGTAGCCTAATTGGTCACATGAGTCGTTTCAACCGACCTGACTCAGCTACTGCGTTGACTTGCATCGACCAAGGCAACTTCGAGATGGCAAATTTAAGTCTGTCTCTGGCTCGGCGGATCTGGCTCGGCAGACTGAAACGCGATATGCGCTGTAAACACACTGGCACTCGTGCCCTTGAATACAGATATAATAGTTTACAAATTAACTACTACTGCCCGCCCCTGCCACTGTCTCCGCTGCCGTCTCGTCGTCATCATCATCTTCATCAGTGTGTGTGTTGCGGTCGTTGTTGTCATTTTGGTCCTCGTTGCAGTGGTTGTCACCTTGTCCCAACCAATGCAAAAGTCCTTGGGGATGGAACCGGCGACTGGGTTAACCTTCCTTAGGCTGGTGGCCTTCTTGTACGCTAGAACTGCGAGAGGCGGGTCAGAAGTAGGCGGTGGTATCCAGCGAGGCATTTGGCACAGGGGGTGAGCGCACCGATGAGCCCCTCGTGCCCATGCGCGGAGTGGGCGGCCCAAAGCCAAGCACGTGAAGCTCGAGCTCGCACGTCTCACACATGCGGCGCTCCTTCTCCGCAAGCTCCTTCACGCGCGCCTCGAACTTCTCGCTCGATATGCTGTTCGGCATGTTCTCCAGCACTGCCTTCACCCACGTGAGTGCTGCCGCACCTGCCCCTGTGCCTGCGGCCGTGCTGTCGCCACTGCTATTACTACTGCGTCGCCAGTGGTTTGGGGAGGGTGGTGCTTCTTGAGCAGGTTGACTGCCGCCGGCACGCGGTAGCACTGCACCTCTCTGATGCGCTTGAGGAGGAGAGTGCAGCGGCCGAAGTTGATTAGGGGTCGCTGGTCGACGATGACGATGGAGGGGTTGCCATCGTAGAAGGTTTTTAGGCGGATGCTGTATATTAGTATCGTCGTCTTCTTGGGAGATGAACACATTCGCGTCAACTGCCCATTCTTCTTCCTAAACCCCACATGTGTCATCATTTATGAGAAGTACTCGGCGCACGTACATTTTCCTTGGTCATCTAGTGCCTCCATACGTGGGGCTCGAGTCGGACCTGGTAGGCGAAGGCAGTGACAAAACCAACCTGGGCAGCTCGGCGAGCTCTGAAAGGGACGGCACAGACCGAAAGGTCCGCAGGGTCACAGATGGACACATCAATGCGGTCGGGTGATCCTCAAGTCGGCACAACAAGAGATGGTAAAATGGACGCCCGAGGAGGCAAAAGGCTGTTCGAATGACGTGAGCATGAATGCCAAAGGAAACATCGCCAATTCACAAATCCAAGTCCTCTGCACATCCCAGACAACGCACTTGACCGCCTCCTTTCAAGAGCCAAAAGCTGGACCACCGTGAAAACACAAAGGATGATATTTAGTATTGAAATGTTGGAATGAAAAAAATCCCTACAACATGTCGGAATCCCCCAGCTAAGGCGTGAGGTAAGAACTAGGTGGAAGTAATACCAGATGATGATTTATGCCTCTGGGAGCGCAATCTGGATAGAGCTTGACTTGAACATATAATATTCACAAATAGAAAGCTACATACCCCTCACGGCGCTTCGGGATTTGATCACGTTGACCCCCGACAATCCTATTCGTATATCCGCCTAGGCCATCGCTGACCCGATTTGCCCATTGTCGGTCCTATCCCAATCAAACACCACGACATTCTGGAAACTCTCGCGATGACAGATTCTTGAAAAGATCGCATATACCCATAGTCCGGTTTTTCTTCGAAACCAAGTGAGTGACAGTATTCGAAAGGTGCAGAACTCCACAGGAAGGCCTTGACACAAGTCCGTGGCGTTGTTCGTTGTTTGCATTTGACGATGCGCTTAGACCCGTTTGGCAAGCCTTGCCATGGTAAACGACCACGAAGGAAGTAAATGAGCATGTAGGCGAGCGATCCATGTCGTCTCGCCGTCCAAGCTCTGAGCCCAGGTGGCTATTGATGGAGGCGAAAGTAGCCGTTCCGGTGAGTCCGAGGTTTGTGTTCAAGGGAATATGCTTATAGGTATCAGGATCTCTGTACTCCTTCGATAGACCAAAATCGATGAGGTAGACCATGGGGGCCTGCGTCCCCGTACCCATGACAATGTTGCTAGGTTTGAGATCGCGATGAATGAAGTTGCGAGAGTGTATAAACTTCACGCGCTCGATCTAGAACCGCAAATAAGCATATCCACTATTTATGAAAATGAAGACAAACCAGCTGGTCGGAGGAGTAAAACGGTTTGAACCGTGAATTTGAAGTAGCAGCTGACGAAAAGGTCTTCAAGGGACTGACCCAGGCGATCGAGTGCCAGGATATCGAAGCCACCTTCTGTGCCAAACCAACGGGCGCGCGGAATGCCTATTCCTCCGGAAAGTTTCTGGTACACCTGGTACTCGTGTTCCAGGAAATGTTGTCTCGTTCAGTGGCTCAAGTTTGATCACGACGTCTTGTACTGATAAGATGTCGCGTGCAAAAAATACTTCACCTATCACTTGTAAGCCAAACAGGACAGGTGAAGTAGCCCGTAGCGTACCAAATGACCCAGACCCAATCTTTTTTGCAGCCTATACCTCCCATCAAGGCGAACGAGCCTGAGATCCATGGAGAATAGAAAAACTAGTGGGATCAGTGAGAACATGTGAATTGCATGCTAAGAAAACAAAAAAAAAAAAAAAAAAAAAAAATACTCACAGTACAACAAGAGCTTTAATATATAGAAAATGACGAAACAAGGATACAAGGATTCACCGAGTGGTAGCAGTGTGTGGTAAATGCACAGCGCCACATTATCAATATCAACCCTTAGCCCTTGATGTCACGTGATTGTCAACATTTGCGGAGTATACTCTATGTCTTGGAGCTCCCCTTTTCAGCCTCAAAGTTGGCTTATAAAGTATTTCTCTATTCTTACTAGTATTTACTAGCAATTCATGATGGCCCCAAGGGGCCGTCATTCATGAACGCATACAGTTTCCAAATATCACGCTGCGCTTTGTTTGCTACCTGAAATTGCAGAATGGGGATCTATTTAGAGAATAATGACATGTGCAGCTGAAGTATCATAGTACGGTTTTGTGGACGTCACGTCAGAGTCGCTCTCGCCGAAATATTGCGTCGTGTTTAGTCATTGCAAGTTTCTTCGCAATCAGACAAAGAAGAATGATAATTGAAGAGAGATGAACCTTCTGCAAACTTTCACATCATCATCTTCTTTGTTGTCCAATCGACCTGGCAGACGGCATGAGAATGTAGCAGAGACTGGTCGGAAGCATACACCCAGAGGGAACAGGGGGACAGGCGTAATGCATCGCACATGACCGCACACTTCCTTCAATGCTGAAGCAGGTAGTGTTCCATTCCACACAGGTAAGGGGACGGAAGGGAATGAGAGGGAATCCCACGTGTGGCAGATGGTGCGTGGGACAATGAACCACTGTTGTCAATCGAGCAGCGCGAGCATGATGTGTGAGAACACATCGCCATCGTATTCACCCCACCGCTGTCATAGTTGCCGTTGTATTCACCCTACCGCCGTCATGGTGGCCATCGCCGAGGCTGTCGAGGTGACCTCATCGCTGTTACCAAGGTCGTCGTGGTCACCTCATCGCCGTGCTTGCCTTGTCGCTGTTGCCGAGATTGTCATGAATCATGATCGCCTCATCGCCGTCACCTTGGTCATTGTGGTCCTGTTGTTGAGGTCGTCTCGTCGCCATTGGGGTTCTCGTGGTCACCTCGCTGCGATCACATCGGTTGTCATTGTCGCCTGGTCGCTAGCGAAGCATCTTGAGGAATGGCCACGTCGAATGGTGGGGGACGTGTTAGAGGCACGGGAAAGCGCGACTCAGTCTTCGGGAGAAAAGACTAGTAGTATTAGTTAGCTACCTGTTAGAGGCGTGGGAAAGCGCGACTAAGATACAATCAGTAAGGTAGCATACGGGGAGTAAAGTAAAGTACTGACCTCAGTCTTCAGGAGAAAAGACTGAGGTGTCGCTACTGTGACTACGGAGTATATAAGTTCAACAAATGGAAAATTTCTACGCTAAGTCTATAGGGGTATAGTAGGCAGCTGTGCTCAACTTGGTCGTTTCTGACCTCAGCTGGCTCGGAGTTACCCGACGCTTACTCAGCGTGTGCAGCTGAACTCCAACAGGACGATCAGCACGAGGCCCGCTTAAATAGAGTCAACAAAAATGTCACTCAGGCGCGTGTCGTCCAGCTCACTGTCTGTCTGGCGCTTCACCCAGACGCGTTCCTCTTCATGGGCAGCCAGGTCTGCACGTCGCACATGACAGGAGACAGAAAGGGTAATTTAAAATAGTACGCACATTCGAGGAGATTGTGCAGCTGCGCAATGTGTGCTTGGACAGCGGTCAGCAGTGCCCCGTAGCTGTCCGTGCCGGCAGAGGTCATGTTCAGCTCGGCTAGGTGCGCTTCAAGCTCCTTGCGCACCATCAGGCATGCATGTTCCTGCATGGACTCGGGAATGTCCTCCTTCAGTTTATTGGATATCTATGGAGGGTGAAAGTAGCAATGAAGTTGAGAACCACACACGGCGCACGACCTGCCTGATTGATGTTGTGGTCCTTTTTGTGGAGGTGCTTGAATCCTCCGTGCCCACCTAGACCCGCAGTGTCGCGGCCACCGGTCTGGGGTTGCATAAGCATAAGTTCAAAACAAGAATAACTAGGAAAAGGGCATCTTACACTGCCAGCGAATGTGTTCCCGCCCGTATGCGCTTCACTGCTCGGATCTTCCTGTCCGTGTTTCGGCTTGTCAAGGTCAGTCTTCTGTGGGTCGAACTGCATGTCGAGTGGTTTCTTGGCTTTCCGTGTGGTCACTAAGTTCCGGCGCGAGTTGGGTCAACAGTCTGCGCTTAGTAGTGTTGGGGAAGTTTGGTCTCAGACCGACCCAAACTGGGTTTGAACCGAACCCAAACCATTTTAAATGGTTTGGGTTTGGAGAATCCTGGCTCAAACCGAATGGTTTGGTTTCCGGTTTGGGGGTCCCAAACCTGGTTCAAACCGAACCAAACCAATTAAGAAAACATATTAAAAAATAGTTTATAAGTGCTCAATAAATGGTTTGGTTTGGTTCAAACTCAGTTTGAACCAAACCAAACTGAGTTTAAACCAAATTTAAACCAAAATCAATGGTTTTTGGTCTCAAACAATTTGAAACAAAGTCTTAACCAATGAATTTGAACAAAATCAATTGTTTTTTCCTCAAACCAATGTCTTAAGTGGTTCCTTAAGTGGTTTGAACCAAGTTTGAACTGAACTGAACCAAACTGAACCGATTAAGGACCAATTTCAAACACTTATTTTTAATCAGTTTGAAATGGTTTGGAACAGTTTGGGTTCAGTTTGGTGAAAATTAAATGGTTCGGTTTCTGGTTTGGCCCAAAATGGCCCAAACCAAACCAAACCAAACTTCCCCAACACTAGCACTTAGATTCAAAATCAGGGTTCGAAATGGCGTCTGGGATTAACTGCACTAAGTTCGAGACTCTCACGCAGGGACCAACATACAAGATTCGACTCACCAGCTGAAATTGTCCCCCAAAACCTGCATGAAATGGTTCCCAAGGAAAGCTGAAAAAAACTATGAGCGAGCGCTCTACCCAGAGTCAACTGACAGCCACCTACGATAGCCAGGCCAGTTTGCGAGTAGGATGAGGTGGAAACGTGGATGGATGGGTAAGTTGCCCTCATGCTCCACTACGCACGCGAGGTGCCGCCCGTCAGAGTGAGTTCCCCCTGGCCTGCGAGGCTGCAGAATATCGCGATGACATGCTCAGGTGCTTTGTCCACCTCATCAACAACGAGCATGCGTCCGTGGGCCACCGCCCGCAGCAACGGCGGGTCCGTGTACCGGACAACGCCGCACTCTAGTGTAGTCTGGAACATGAGCTGCTGCACTGTTGAGTCGCGGTGGAGCTGGATGTACTCGTGCAGCCGCTGAAGAAGCTAAGGAGGTGAAGCTAGAGTTAGCTGCGGAAATCAGTGTTGCTCTCACCTGGCACAACCTGTCGATGATCTTGTTCTTGCCTACACCCTACACAATCATGAGAGGAAGAAGTGGGAGTCCCAAAAATGATTATAAATCTGGGAGTCGCGAACAGCTGAAGTCTCATACTGGTTTGTGAACTCCGAAAGTCAACTCTTCGTCGTGGTCGGATTTGTTTCGTCCATAGTCCAATGTGGTCGTACGTGGCACAGAGGAGACACGGGCCCCACTTAATGGCCCGGCAAACCATGTGAATAGAGTGCGGCTCTGAGAAGGCCGAAAGTGGGGAAGATGCCTCAATTTCGGGCATGGGCATAATCGAGAAGCAAGAAGGTCCAGTGAGATGGGACAGGAGAAAAAGGGTATGTACCTGCGGGTACCCATGCCACGGGTATGGGTTCAGAATTTGCAAATGTGTGGCCGTGAGGAACAACAAGAGCGTGTTGTTGGGGTGGTATGGCCAATGGAGTAAATGCTGGTTGGTTGGGAGACATGTAAAGTAATACCAATGACGCCAAGTGAGGAGGACAATTCCAGATCTGGCAAACCACATCAGATTCGCGTTCAACAACTAATATACAGTAACACATGAAATTCTGCTCGAAATTAACGCTCAATGCCCAACCCCTCAAGTTTCGTCGCCAGATTGATTGATGTAATTGATGACATTGTCGAGATCTTGAGAACTTGAATTGCCCTTTGCCAACTTACTAAGGATGTCAGAGTCTGGGTGGTCGTCGGTCATCTCCTTCTCCTGGGTGACCCAACCCTTCCCAAAGTCAAGGCGGTCTTTCTTCCATTGAAACTTAAGCATTTGGAGGGACTCAATCACAGGGGCCCCAGTGCAATTTCGTTGTTTGGTGTCAGTTGCAGCACTGGATGAAAAAACGTGTTCACATGGCACTGATGAAGCCTGAATCGGGAGGTAATCTAAGGCAATATGAAAGAGAGTGGGAAATGTAGATCTGTGGACCTGAGAAGCCCATCAGCGTATTACTGGTCCATCGCCGATGATATTCTGCCTACCTCCCAAAAACTGAGGATGTCGACATTGTCCGCTGAACGTTTTGCAGTTGGCCCGGCATATGCGTCATACTCGTCATCGGCGCTTTGTTGAGCCACATCCGATTCATCCACGCCTATCTCCATATCACCAAGGTTGTACTGTGGTGACAAGTCCATGAACATCGGCGGTTCTGTAGTCGCTACGTTCATGTCTCGGCCAGGGGAGGATGCTGCCAGTGGCTTGTACGCATAAATATTTAGAGGTGTCGCGGAAATGCACGCTTAGTAATCATAGCGTACTTACTGTATCCAGAATCGTGTTCTTAGCGTCTTTGATGTATTCCACACTCCAGTGCTTATTAATCCAGGACATCCGTATTGAGGGGTTGAGAACTACAAACCGATGATCATTGGTCAGCAGTAGACATAGGACGAAGTCCACCTACACATTGCCAAGATGTACACCTTTGTACGATCCATCCGGGTATAATATTTATACATCAAATCGAGGCCAGGTTGCACCATGAATTGAAGGTGGGGGTAATTCTCTACGAGTCTCTCCCATGATGTCATAAATGTCTTGAATGCGGGAATGGCGCCCGATAGAACCGGGTGGTCTCTTTTGACATTATCTGTTGTACATGATGGGGTTTCTAGGATGGGTTGGTTAGCGTCTTGAGGCTTCAAATTAGGACTTACACTCAAAATGTATTCCACATCTTGCAGGACGTCCCATTCTTTGGGCGAGATTCTGTATTTCGAAAGGTCAACATTCCCAGTGGGAAAAGTGAGGAAATAATCGACGGCCTGTCAAGCAGATATTAATGTTAATATACTTCTGGGATACATCAAGCATACCAGGCGCAACACCCGAAGTCGGTTAAGCATAGAATAGACTGAGTCCCACTGGGTGGACACCTCGCACAGCAGCTCCATCTGTTTGACTTGGACCACTACACCGCACACCTTGAACCACCCTTGTGCATTACCGTTGTCAATAACTTTCGCAAACGCCTCTCGACGCATGCCAGATTTTCGCATGGCTTGGGCTACCGTGCGAGCAAGCGAAACAGGCTTGCGTGCGAGAGCTTCCTCATATGTCTGTGTGTCTGGGTCCGACGGAAAGGGAGAATGGTTCCAGTTTTGATAATCCGACTCCGTACCATTCAAGCCATTGATCACCCGTTTGGCGCTAAGATCTATAATGTGTGCAAAACACATCATCTGTCGATTGTATGCATCAAAGGCAATCTCGCGATCGTTGAGTTGTCTCTGTAGCTCTGCTAACATTGTGCTGTTGTTGCTCGTGCCATCCAGTGTGAAGTGGCCGGTCTTCAAGTTGAAACATGTTAGAATCATAAACGTAAACGCTGGTTATAATCGTTGTAGTTTTACCTTCCGCGTAATTCCAGACCTATCCAAAAGACCCATCATTGTTTTCGCCAATGATACACCATCGTGACGACCACGAAGTAGTTGGAATGCGATGAGGGCTACTCTGAGTTGTAGAGGCCCAGTTTTTCCCTGGGAAATCCAGTGGGCAGTGAGTGTGAGATAGGATTGGCGATTTTTACTAGACCATATGTCTGTCGTAAAAGATATCTGACCCGCAGCATTCTGGACATGAGATATTAACAAGGGAAAACAAGTAAGGGAAGAGCGGTACTTACTGCAAGCTCTCGATTCAGTTGGTGGAATTCCAGCCGCCAGGCTACCAGAAGTAGTTCCGACGTTTTTGATCGACGGGGGATCATAAAGTCCTTGAGGCTGCTTCACAAAAGGAGCAGAAGTGAGTGAAACTCGGGGCATTCGACGACACAGAGGGACTTGGGTAATGAATTAGTGACGGAAGACGCACTTGGGAAACAAATAAACATACCTGATCATCAATGATGATGAATTTTAGGAGGTGTCTGCGGAATGTTTCTTCAGTGAATTCCTCGCGGTTATCCCCCTGCGCTGCTCCAGATGCAACAGAATTGGAAGTCTGCGACTGGCCCTTAACTATGAGCAAAGTATTCCAACCCCTCGCCTTGGCTAAAGTCAGATATACATCAAGATGGTGTTTTTTGATATGGCCCCGGAGGGTCGTGGTAGAAGTGTTGAGTGAATACTGATAATTGACTTCTATCCAGGTACCAGGGTCGGCATCCCTCGCTTTCCTGTACAGTTTGTGCTAGAGGTGAGTCAGAGAGTAGAGAATGTGGAGACACGTACTTGCATTCATTGCATATGGCTTTACCTACGTCCGGATGTTTACCAAAGAAATACCGGGTATCAGCGGCAGGTGTCTTTGACTCATCTTCCAGAGCGGGGATGTGGCCAGGGTCGTTGATTTGGGTTTCGTGCCTAGCCATGCTTCGCATCTCTTGAGTATGGGTACAATTAACTGGTGGATCATTCGTTCTCTTCATCGTCAGACTCATCACCACCCGAAATGTTGTCCAAATTGAAATCCTCCCCTTCCTCTAGTACGCGGGCTTGCAGACGAGCGCCGGAGCGTTGTACTGGAGGCGTTGGCGTAGGTTGGTTGTCTGTCGAGGGAACAAGAGGGGAGGTTCGGGTTGTACGACGAGGTGCCATGGAGCGAAAGCAAAGACTGGGAAGGCTGGGATGCTCTCTTCTTTCTGGGCATTGGGTCACAGGTGTGATGGCTGATGCGGTCAGAGTTACGACTATTCCGGTGTTACGTCCCATAAAAGGAAGGTGCCAAGCAAGTCACGTTGTTGGATTCCAAAACGAGAATGTCACTCCAATTAGCGTTTGAACTCAGATGGGAAACCTTTCCTTTAGTCAGCGCACATAAACATGTTTTGTTTTTTTGTTAAGTTAACTTTATGTTTAAAACAAGAATATTTTTATTTTTATTGTTATTAGCTAACTACTTTACATGGATTTTTCTAAGTCGATCTACTGGCACGGGGGGTGCCACTGTCCGTGCGTGCAGCCTCGCCCCGGCTTCGCTTCGCCCCATTCATGACACCCCCGCCATCACCCTCTCCCTTTTGCACCTCCGCTCCGATGCGCACACCCCTCCATTCGCATGCAGCTCCCCCTGGCACCCGTGTTGTGCCGCGCCTCGCCTTGCCCGCACACCCTTTGTGCGGCCCCTCTGTTTGCCCCCCCGGGTTGTACCGTCCCTCGTTCCGTGACCCTTCACGTGCGTGCGTGCGGCCGCCTTGCACGCGCCTCCTCCTGGGCGTAAACCGGGAGGTGCACCCTGCGCGGAAGCGGCTGGGCTGGGCGCACTGACCCTCCTGCGTCCGTGGTGTACGGAGCCGAGTCCGTGTGAGTCCAAAGGCGGAGGGGATTCCTGCTGGGGTTAGACAGAGGAGAGAAGAAAGCCGAGTCCGGAGCATTCACAACGGCGAGAGCCGGTGTGATCGCGAACGGGCGAAGGCAGGAACGAGAAGGAAAACGAGAAGCGAAAGGGAATGATGCCGTTCGAGGCGGCGAGACGAGACGAGATGACGACGAGATGTGATGCGATATCCTTCGAGTGCCTGCGGTAGGGCCTGACTTCCGGGATGATCATGCAGCGAGATAGAGGGGGATTCAGAGGCGACCGGGCACTGTCTATTCAGCAAGGAACAAGATGGTTTAAATACAAGAGAGACCAGTAGCTACCCCAGGCAAGTAAGTAGGGGTGAAGGGGTAAGGTAAGAAGGACAGGAAGAGGTGGCATAGGAAGCCGAAAGACGAAACACGGAGGAGTCAAACAAACGGTAAGGTACGAACGGGCGAGACGATATAAAGGAGCTGAGGAGACAACAAGATAAGAGGAACAAAGGGGGCCGAGGCAGTGAGAATGGGGTAGCGAGCTTGACATCTTCAAAGGGAGATGGGCGGTGCGACCGAGACGGGGTGTTTGAGGGACAAGGACAGCACGAGGCGCGAGGACGCGTGGCCTGCGTACGGGCGGCTTGGGAGCCTCTTGCAGGGCGAGTACGGGCGGCGGCGGTTCATTGGCGACGACGAGAGGGAATGGGGAAAGTAACGAAGGGCAGGAGAGAGAGAGAGAGAGTGTGTGTGTGTGTGTAGTGGATGAAGAGAAGAGGGAATGCGATTGATGGTGAACGATAGCGAAGTCCGACGCCATGAGAACGCGAGATGGAAATGGTAGGTGAGCCACGCGACGCCGGACCGAGACCGAAAGTACCAAAAACATGCGATTTCGGGCCCAGAGCCCGAAGGATCCTTACAGTGAGTATGGCGGGGCGCGTAAACATGGGGCTGGAATGGCCTGTACGAAGGGGTTGGACGCCGATGCCTCCCCTTGCGTGCACGGGCAGTGCGGTGTGGTGTGCGTGTGGCAGGGATAGCGTTGCCTGTGCGGAGGGGACTGGGTGGGTGTGCCGTCCCTCCCCTTGCGTGCGTGGGCGGCGGGGGGCTGGGCTGGCGTTGCCCGCGCCAAGGGACATGGTGGGCGCGCTGTCCCCCCTCTTGCGTGCGCGGGCAGGGAGGGGCGGGGGCGTGGTCCCTCCTGCTGCCCGTCTGCGCGAAAGAGGGAGGCGGAGGGGGGCGCAACGAGGGGGGCGCAACGGGGGCAGGCTTACCTTTGCGCCGTGGCAGCCCTGCTGCGCGACGGGGAGGTGGGGATGGCTTGGCCTTGTGTGCTCCTTCCCGCGCAAATGGGGTGCCACGGGATGGGGCGTTGCCCTCGCACGCCCCTTTCCACGGGAACGGGGGTGGTGCGGACAAGAGGGAAGGGGGAGGGGAACGGGCAGGCGGTGTGCCCTCGTGCGCACCGCTTCTGCGCGAATGGGAAGGGAGGGACCACGTGCCCTCGTGCGTCCCCATTCCATGCGAACGCGGGGCGATGGGGAGAAGGGAGGGGCCGGTCGGCGGCGGGCATTGTGGGCCCCCTTTCATGCGAACGGGGTGGCGCAGACACGGGAAAGCCCGTGCGCTCTTTATCTGCGTGTGAAGGGGGCACCGGCAGTCAATGCAGAGGAAGGAAGGGGTGGGTGTGCGACTCACCCTCGTGTGCCGTGAATAGGGTGGCGCGGACAGGGGGCGGCATACTCCCGTGAGCTCCCTCTCTGCATGCGCATGCGAATGGGCTGGTGCGCTGCGTCCACCTTTCGACGCGAGTGGGGTAGGCGAGGGGAGCGGGAGGAGAGGAGAGGAGGGAGGTGTAGGGCGTCCTACGCCCTTTGCACACCCAATTCTGTACGAATTGGCATGCAACAGGGCAGGGGGGGATAAGTGGGAAGGGTCCAGTTACTGTCCAGTTCTGGACCCTGTGGTGGAAGTAAGGCGTGCCTGCCACGTACGCCGACGTGGCAGGCACGTTTTGCTTCTGCATGGTACAGAATAGGACGCCCAGCCTACACCCCTCCCCTCCTCTCCTCCTGCTCCCCTCGCCTACCCCACTCGCGTCGAAAGGTGGATGCAGCGCACCGGCCTGTTCGCATGCGCACGCAGAGAGGGAGCTCACAGGAGTATGCCGCCCCCTGTCCGCACCACCCTATTCGCGGCACATGAGGGTGAGTCGCACACCCACCCCTTCCTTCCTCTGCATTGACCACCGGCGCCCCCTTCGCACGCAGATAAAGAGCACACGGGCTTTCCCGTGTCTGCGCCACCCCGTTCGCATGGAAGGGGGCCCACAATGCCCACCGCCGACCGGCCCCTCCCTTCTCCCCGTCGCCCCGCGTTCGCACGGAATGGGGACACACGAGGGCACGTGGTCCCTCCCTTCCCATTCGCGCAGAAGCGGTGTGCACGAGGGCACACCGCCCGCCCGTTCCCCTCCCCCTTCCCTCTTGTCCGCGCCACCCCGTTCACGCGGAAAGGGGCGTGCGAGGGAAACGCCCCATCCCATGGCGCCCCGTTCGCGCGGGAAGGAGTGCACAAGGCCAAGCCATCCCCGCCTCCCTGTCGCGCAGCAGGGCCGCCACAGCGCAAAGGTAAGCCCGCCCCCCACTTACAACCCGCCCCCGTTGCGCCCCCCTCCACCTCCCTCTTTTGCGCAGACGGGCAGCAGAAGGGACCACGCCCCCGCCCCTCCCTGCCCACGCACGCAAGAGGGGGGACAGCACGCCCACCATGTCCCTTGGCGCGGGCAACGCCAGCCCAGCCCCCCGCCGCCCACGCACGCAAGGGGAGGGACGGCGCGCCTACCCAGTCCCCTCCGCACGGGCAACGCTAGCCCCGCCACATGCACACCACACCGCACCGCCCGTGCACACAAGGGGAGGTGTCAGCGTCCAACCCCTCCACACAGGCCGTTCCAGCCCCGTGTTTATGCGCCCCGCCATACCCGCGGATGCAGGAGGGTCAGTGCGCCCAGCCCAGCCACTTCCGCGCAGGGTGCACCTCCCAGTTTACGCCCGGGAGGAGGCGCGTGCGGGGGGGCCGCATGCAAGCACACACGCACGCGAAGGGTCACAGAACGAGGGACGGTACAACCCAGGGGGGCGAACAGAGGGGCCGCACAAAGGGTGTGCGGGCAAGGCGAGGCGCGGCACAACACGGGTGCCAGGGGGAGCTGCATGCGAACGGAGGGGTGTGCGCATCGGAGCAGAGGTGCAAAAGGAAGAGGGTGATGGCGGGGGTGTCGTGAACGGGGCGAAGCGAAGCTGGGGCGAGGCTGTGCGTGCAGACAGCAGCACCCCCCATGCCAGTAGATCGACTTAGAAAAAATCCATGTAAAGTAGTTAGCTAACAACAATAAAAATAAAAATATTCTTGTTTTAAACATAAAGTTAACTTAACAAAAAAAACAAAACATGTTTATGTACGCTGACTAAAGGAAAGGTTTCCTATCTGAGTTCGAACACTAATTGGAGTGACATTCTCGTTTTGGAATCCAACAACGTGACTTGCTTGGCACCTTCCTTTTATGGGACGTAACACTTTGCGAAATAGTCGTAACTTGCGGTCAGTTCAGTCAGACTGACTCTGTCACCTTGGCTTGACAAGGAAGGTCATATGCGGTCAAAATCGCTGTATATTGTAGACACAGACAGACCCAGTCTGCTTTTTACAAATACACAACGCGAACATGCACTGTAAAATAAGCTTCCAGGACCCGTTAGTGCTCCCCCGATTCGCTGGAGGACCTCTTAATGATATCGTGAATGAAGTGCTGCACACACAGAACACCATGTACTCACCTCGGTGTGTCGCACTTGTGTCCACAGGGCCAACGCGCCCTAGGCCCCAGCTCAGTCCGAGGAATGGTCCAACCCCAGGGTGCACTGGAACCCCATTCAGCACCGTCTGCCTTGGCGAGTTCAAGGGACTGTTCACAGTGGCCGCGCCAGTCAAGTTCATAGTACAGACCATGTCGGGAGTCTACTGCATTGGCGCGGAAGAAAGTGTTCTCCGTCGTGAATAGTGGAGCTTTATATCGAAAGGATGGTATGACTTGTTGTCCAAGTGGATGAGACGACGCAATGGGTAAGTATTGTGGATTATGTAAACGGCAACAAGGATTATAGTGTACCGGCAGATGCCCCCTCTTCTCACGCAATTGCGCAAGTTCAGTTGGGCGAAGGAACCAATGGCGTTCACAACCATCCCATGTCTGATGAACAGGACAGACTTCAAGACGCTGCATCATTTGTTGTGCGTCTACCTGCCCGCCTTCTCCCACCCCTTTCTTCTCACAGGTCGTGTCGATGACAGAGCTTTCCGATGATCGCACGGGCCGATGTGGTGCAGCTCGCGTGGCTCCCCAGGTTCGGCCCTTCCGCCCAGGCAGCAGGCGATGGGCTAGAGCCTCCCCGCTTTCGCCGCGCGGACTAGCAGCGACAGAGGCAGCGCGAGCAGACGAATCGGTGTTGGCATGAACACTGTCTGGGAATTCGAATTCGATCACAATTCCCCCTTTTCCTTATTCTGCACCGGTGCGTGGTGATGGGCCATCCAAGCATGGGCGCGAGGAGAGGGAGAACCCACTCTAGAACATCGAGCTCAACAGGGCCACGGTCCGGGGTATTGTAGGGTCCGGTTGTCGAAGCGCCTTCCATCGACCTTGTAAGTTCATATATGTCAAATTCCTATTCTGCATCATCATCTCACCAACATCGATCCATCGTGGGAAGAAACAGCAAGTCCAACACTATCCGCAGTTGTCCGACCTCAAGCTCCGCAAAGAAAAGCGACGTCGATGCTTCGTATGTGCCAACCCGTTCTGCAAGTACGACGACGGTACCTGAGCTGACGCTCTCAGCGCTCGCATGACTAGTAGCTTTCACCGGACATATGGCCTCTCCCACTGTGCAGAAGATGCCCTCTGTCGGGAGCAGAAAGGCGAAGGTCCACAGGATCAGAGAAAGAATTTCAGTCACTTGTACGAACGAAAAGTGTAACACTCACAAGGACACCATCCAGTGTGCAGTGGCGGGCGATCATTGTCAGTCTAGTCAGCAGACAAAGGGAGGCCAAAGGCAGAGAATTAACACTCCCTGCACATCGAAGCATGTGCTTGAAATGCTGTGCCTGCCACTGGCAAATCTGACACGATTTAAGTTCGTCAGAGGCGTGCAACGTTGTGAAGAGACTAGCACATAGGATTCAAGATTGCATTGTTACGTAGTCAGGCCAGCTAGGGGCCTTGTTCTTTTGCGCCCACGCACATATCATAACTAGTGTTTGAAAGTCCGGTCCTATGAACCGGAAAAAAACCGGGACCGGACCTGTAACGCCACCACAGGGGCGTTGGTACGACGTGTACTTCTCGAGTGTCACAACGGGTTACGGAAGGGTATTGGTCGGTCAAGACCAAGAGCGATGGTGCACAAGTATCACTTGGTCTCCTGGGACACAAGGATAATAGCGGGGTTAAGACAGGCTCAAGCGCAAAGGTGAGCGAAAGGTTCTAACTCAAGCGCAAGGGCAAGTTCACTGGGGGTCGTGAGACAACAGGTATGGTATTACACAAGAAGTCAAGTCTACCGTACAAGCTAGGTATACGAGACCCTTTATAGTAGTACAGGGTGTTTGGTCAGGCCAAACACAAGGCGTGATAATGAGTCTTCGGGACTGAAACAGAACAATGGGGAATCCGGATATGGTATGATAAGGATGCGCGAAGTCATGCGCTCATGGGGTCAACTCGGAAATGTGGGGTGGTTTTCGATGGCGCAAACTACCCCTCGACTTGAGTCGTGCGTAAGCGGAATCAAAGAAAACGAAACGGCGCGTGAGAAATGAGAAGCCTGCGGAAACTGCGTATCGTACACAGAACAGGGAACAGATGGACGCAGAGAAGTGAGATTGTAACAGGACCGGACTGCAACCGATGGCAACCGGACCGTCAGTTGCGGTTCATCCAGCCTGAGGATTTTACCGGTTGCGGTTCATCCAAATTTGGCATTTGGGTGAACCGCCACAGGGCCGGTTGGGACCAGTCCCAACCGGTCTTTACAACCACGGTCACCCGACGACGCCAACATCGACAACCACGGCCAACTACTGTATGACCACAGTTTCGACACCCGCCGCGCCACCTGCAGCATCGACACCAACACCAGGTTGGACCAGCCTCAACTATCGCCCCACCACGTGACAACCTGGACGACAACTTGAAGACGACGACGACACCTCACAACAACTGCGCCAACCACCACGGCCACACAGCCATGACGGCTACAACGACCACGACGGCGACTACGGCGACTACTAAGGCGACGACTTGGGCGACTTGAGCAACGACTAAGGTGACTTGGGCGACGACTAAGGCAATGACTAGGGCGACGGCTTGGGCAACGACTACAGGGACTAGGGCGACGGCTTGGGCGACGACTACAGCGACTAGGGCGACTTGGGCAACGACTAAGGCGATGACTAGGGTGACGGCTTGGGCGACGACTACAGGGACTAGGGCAACGACTACAGGGACTAGGGCAACGACTAGGGCAACGACTACAGGGACTAGGGCAACGACTACAGGGACTACGGCGACGACTACAGCGACTACGGCGACGACTAGGGCGACGACTACAGCGACTACGGCGACTACGGCGAGGACTACGGCGACTACGGCGACACTGCGTGACCCATGGCGGCTCACCAACCGATCGCTACGACCATGACGACTACGGCGACGACGAAGACGGCTACAGTGACGACGACTACGGCGACGATGAAGACGGCTAGGGTGACGATGAAGACGGCTAGGGCGACGATGAAGACGGCGACGGTGACGATGAAGACGGCGACGGTGACGACGACGATGGCGCTGTGGCGGTTCACCAACCGACTGCTACGACACGACAACGACTGCAACGACGCAATGGCGGAAATGGCGACGAGGCTTATATTAGCTAGATAGTTTTGTACCAGTACTAGTAGAGTAGTCTACAAAATAATTACATTGTTTTGACTGCGGTTGCAGTCGGTCCATATGAGTTTGTGACCAGTTGGGACCGGCTCAGGACGAGCCAGTTTAGACCGCAATGAGCCGGTCTTTCGAGAATCCAGCAACCAGGTAGGACCGGTCTTTGTCGGTTCGGTCCGGTTTTGGGCAAGGAGGATGAACCGATGGATCGGTCTCGGTCCCAGTCCTTCCAAAAAAGGGAAAAAAACCGGACCGGACCGGACTTTCAATCACTAATCATAACAGCATATCACCATTGGTGCTCGCTTCTGCGCTAGTGCTAAAGTTCATAGTTCATTGTAATATAATTCACACGCGTCGCGACATCGCACCATCATTCTTCTCCTAAGGTCAGAGGTCAGAGTCCATTGTAACATTATTTTAAGCTAGCCTCACGTTGCATGACTAGTAGATTGTGACGCTTGTGATCACGATAAGCACCCCAAATGACGTTGACTGCCCCGAGTCACGGCTGAATGACGTCCCCATTGTTCGATTAGTAGTATTTAGCTCGTGACACCGAGAACTAACTTATAAATCGAAAGTGTATGATGCGATTGTTGCTTGTTGCCAGTGTCGTGATGGGAATCTGGATACATCAGCTTAGATGCCACATAAGAAGCAAGACGCACACTTTTCATCCGCAACAGTGCGGGCAAGAGCATTTGATGGACCTGGTCATGTTTTGAAGAAGGAAAGGGTTGCGGATTGAAGCACAAAAATACCATTGTTTTCAATTGGTTTTCGAATCAACTGCAGGTCCAATTACGCACTACCCATGTGCGACTTGATTCCTTCTGATGCACCCGTCAAGAATAGTATTAGAAATACACGTAACACTTACACGCCACGGACTGCCCACTTGTAGCAGTTGACCTGCGAGAGGTGGTGGCTTACCACTCCCGCCCTGCCCCACCTTCCTCTTCCCCGACCTGACACTTGGTGCCAAATCAGGATTAACCGTCACCAAACAGCGAGTACTAATGGTTACCCACTAAGGGCAGCAGGACTGGCCACAATGATATTGACACAGCAACGCACGGGCCAGTGCCAAAGGCATCCGAACGCGGTGTACGGAGCCGAGTCCATGTGAGTTCGTAGGCGGAGGGGATCCCGCAGGGTTTACAGAGGTGAGGAGAAAGGCCGAGTCCGGAGCGTTCGTGACGGCGACAGCCGGTGCGAATGCGATCGGACGAAGGCGGAAACGGGAGCGAGCAGGGAGGCGAAGCGAGGGCCAGAGCGATACGAGAATTCGAAGCGGGGACGGAAGCGAAAATGAGCTGACGCGAGACGATGGCAAGGAGACGGGACGATGACCAGAGTAAAAGTGCCCGAGCGGCAGGCCTGACTCAAGCCGGGATCACGCAGAGGCGAAGAGGGGAAACACAAGCTAGACTTCACTGGTATTAACGAGCTAAGGTCGCGAGGTTTAAATACAGGGAGGAAAGTAGCTACCCAGACAAGTAGGTGAATGGAGAAGTCAGGTAAAGGAAACGAGACGAGAGAGCGGAACGCAGACACGAGACCGAGTCAAAGGGATATGAACGCGGACACGAGAAACGGAAACCAACATCTAAGTAAAAGGAAGCGAGCATACGAGAATACGAAACAAAGGAAGCCGAGACACTTATGACGCACGACAATAGTTCTCCTCTTCCGAGTTTGACGGCGGGCGCGCTGATCCGCGTGGCCTCTAACGGCGTCTTGAGGGTGGCTAAGGACATCCGAGAGCGGGTGAGCTGTGGTCTTGACATCTTGAAAGGAGAGGCGGTGGGCGACGAGCACGGAATGAGGATGAATTATGGATGCACGAGGCGCGGGGACGCGCGGCCTGTCTTTGAGTGCCCACGAGCCACTTGCGAGGCGGTTGGCGTTCGTCGGTGTCCATGGCGAGGGTGAGCGATGGGAAGGAGAGAGAGAGAGAGAGAGTGTGTGTGTGTGTGTGTGTGTATGAGGCGGATGGAAGGGAATGCCGTCGATGGGGAACGATAGTAAGGGCGACGCCGTGAGAACGCGAGACCGGAATGGCAACTGAGCCACGCGACGCCGGACCGAGACCGAAACATCCGAAAACATGCGATTTCGGGGCCAGCGCCCGAGCCATCCTTACAGCGGCTCACCCCACTGCGACTCTGCGATGGCAGTAGGAAGGGGGCGGCCTAAGGTCATCAGAGGGCGACAGCGGAGGAAGAGGTATGGAGCAGCGCTCCAGGGACCTCCAACCCGGAGACGAGGACTGTCCGGTGGAGGAACTAGAAACAAGTTAGGACGCGGTGATAGGGAATGGAAAGGTGGCAACGGCACTCACATTGACACCTACAAATAGAGACCATCGCCCCACGGCCAAGACTCGACAAAGAAAAGGCTTGCCACTCCTGCCCTACCCCGCCTTCCTCTTCTCCAACCTGACATCCGTAGTGGTGCCAAGTCAGGATTGACCGTCACCAGATGGCGAGTACCAACGGTTGCCCACTATGGGCAGCAGGACCGGCCACAATGATATCGACCCAGCAACGCGCATGCTGGTGCCAGAGGCATCTGAACGCGGCTCACCCCACTGCGACTCCGCGACGATGGTAGGAGGGGGGCGGCCTAAGGTTGTCAGAGGGCGATGGCGGAGGAAGAGGTATGGAGCAGCGCTCCAGGGACCTCTAACCCGGAGACGAGGACTGTCGGTGGAGGTAACTAGAGAGAAGTTGGGATATAGTAATATGGCACAGAAAGGAGGCAACAGCACTCACTTCGACGACAACGACAGAAAGAGAGAGTATATCGAGTATCGCTCCACGGCCAGGACTCGACGAAGGACAGGCTTGCCACTCCTGTCCTGCCCCGCCTTCCTCTTCTCCGACTGACACCTGGTGCCAAGTCAGGATTGACCGTCGACAGACGGCGAGTACTAATGGTTGCCCACTATGGGCAGCAGGACCAGCCACAATGATATTGACCAAGCAACGCGTGCGCCAGTGCCAAAGGCATCTGAACGTGGCTCACCCCACTGCGACTCCGCGACAGCAGGTAGGAGGGGGGCAGCCTAAGGTCGTCAGAGGGCGACGGTGGAGGAAGAGGTATGGAGCAGCGATCCAAGGACATCCAACCTAGAGAGTTGCGAGTTCAACCGGGTGTGATCTGGAGAGAAGGGTGATTACAATGACATTGAGAGAGAGAAAAAACTCACTTGGAAAGGTATACAGAGCGCTGCAACCGAAAACGAAGCGAGGCAGGCCAGCGAAAATGAAAGTCTACGACGTGAGTCAGAATGAGTTATAAGTGCCACCAGGCGGGAGGGAAAACCACAAGCACTCCAACTGAGGCAACCAGGCGGCATGCCATCATTGCTCGTGAAGGGTGTCATGGAGAAAGAATGAGACAAAACGGGAAGAGTTTGGAGAACTTGAGGATTGAGGACACCAGGCAAGAGGAAGGGAGGGGAGGGCAACGAACGCTCCCTCTGAGGCAACCTTAACGGCACGTTAAGGTTTCCCGTGAGGGGCGGGTGTAGGAAGAGGGTGCATGACTTGGAACCTGAAACTTGAGGACTTGTCGTGGTGGAGGAGATCATATAAGAGTCAGAGTTGGTGTGAAGAAAAGCGGCAAGCATGTCTGGTCTGTGGACACTGGTTCTGACTCCATGCTCTAGCTGAGCCGACGGCCATTTAAATTTGCGGGGCAAACTCATAAAGGCTTCACCCTCGTCTTCAGTCATAATGCGCAGCATGGTCTTCAAGACACGTCCAAGTGAACGCCTACTAGGTGCTATCGTGCACCGTCCCAAGTTCCGTCCACAGCTTCGCATGAAGAGCACTCGTCATCGATCACCCAGTCCAGAGACAAAGAAGCGGAAGGACCCTATTTGGGTGCCTGATGATGGGGGCATCAGCAAAGAAATTAGCTGGCTTCAGGACAACATTGCGGCTAATCCATGTCCGGAGTCGACAGACTCGACACGACTCCGACAAGAGCCTGCCATGAGTCGCTACCATGGGGCTCCGTTCAAACCTCGACCCAAACCGAAAGAGAAGAGGCGCCACTCCCGCCGGAGCCGGAAGAAGGCTAAGGGAAAGGGAACCAACGCGCTGACAGAGTCACAGGAAGTTCCCGCCCACCGCGAGGTTCCTGCCCTTCTGAGGAGGTCTGAAGTCACTCCCTCCCGGACGCAACCTGAGGTCATAGACCTCACCAGAGAAGACTAAGCTCAGCGAGGAAATTTGCGACCTATACAGTACGTTGTGTGCATTCGATGTTGGTTCTCGACTCTAAAACCCTGCCCGCTGTAAGGATCCCTCGGACTCCGGGGCTTGCCTGCCATATCGGTTGCATCGCCTCGTACCTCGCCATCTATCCACGCCTTCTCCTTCTCCTTCTCCTTCCCGTTCCCTCTCTCTCCCTCCTCCGTTCGTTATTCGTTCGACATCACGCATCACTTGCAATGGACCGCCTCCGCCCGTATTCGCCTTGCAAGAGGTTCCCCAGCCCCTCGTAGCCAGGCCGCACGTCCCTGCGCCTCGTGCCACCTTTGTCCTCGACGTCCCGTCTCCATCACACCACCCATCTTAAAACCCATTCCTTTGAAGCTGTCAGGACGCTTTGCCCACATTGATCACCTCAGGCACGCCACCCTTTGTCTTGGGAAACGGCGTGCTCCATTCCTATTGTTCCAATACGCTACTGATTCGGATCCTTTGTAATGTGATGTGCGTTGCCTCGACGCTGGCCCCTATCGTTCGCCACATCTCGTTGTCACTACTCAGTTCCCTTGTCTCGCCACTCGTACCTTACCCTTTGTCTCAGTCTCGATCGTCTCCGTGTTTCGTCGTTCGCCCTCTCTACTCTCCCACCCCTACCTTACTGGCTCATTCGTAGTTACGGGTTCGCATGTATATAAGTCATCGTTCTTGGCTCATCAATGTGACCATCGTCGTGTTTCCCCTCTTCGTCTCTCCTGCATGATCTCGGTTCGAGTCACACCCATCTCGGACACTCCTATATTACTCATTGTCGCCTCGCCTTGCCGCTTCGGACGGCATTGTTCTCTTTTGCTCATTCTCGTGCATTCTCGTTTGCCTTCGTCCTCGTCCATTTGCAATCGCACCGGCTTTTGCCGTCGCGAACGCTTCGGACTCGTCTCCCCTCTCCCTTGTCTAACCCCTGCGGAATCCCCTCCACCTTCGGACTCACACAGACTCGGCTCCGTACACCGTGTGTTTCGGAAACTTGCAGGTAGTCCAACCCGAACATCAGACACCCCAAATTTCTCACTCAATTATGCTCAATCACTACCACATGATATACTCCTTGCTGTAACATTCTCCAACCATTTCTTTGTTTTCTGTTACAGTCCTGTTGTCATTCACGCCATATGCTGTAACGGCTTTTTGATTTTGGTAGTGGAGTATCCTCTTGATCCAATGAACTGTTCGTTGTGCAACAATAAGGACACAATACACCTTTAAAGACCTGAGGGCAAAAGCGATTGCAGTCTCCTGGAACACGACTGACAGTTAGGGGTTCATGGCATAAAAAGTTCACGAAGCACCATCCCAGCGAAGGCAACGCTTGGTGATCCCCAAGACTTCGAGCAAGAGCGTTTGGTGGTCCTGGATGTGTTAAAAGCATCAAAGTCGTTGCGGATCGGCACAAAAATAAAAAATGACATTGTGTACAGTTGATTTTGAATCAAATGTAGATACAAACTGCCAATATTGAAAGCGGTCCTGAAAGCAATCGTTGGGTGTTCAGGGAATAAACATGACTGTCTGGTAACTTGCGCATCGCAATTACTCACTCCCATGTGCGACCTCGCCCCCTTCTGACGCATTCGTGAGAAATCAGATCGTTAAAATACATGTAAGAATTACACACCATGGTGGCTTACCACTCCCGCCCTGCCCCACCTTCCTCTTCCCTGACCCGACACTTGGTGCCAAGTAAGGATTGACCGCCTACAGACGGCAGGTACTAACAGTTACCCACTAGGGGCAGCAGGACCGGCCACAATGATATCGACCCAGCAACGCGCGCGTCGGTGGCAAAGGCACGTGAACGCGGCTCACCCCTCTGCGACTCCGCGATGGTGGCAGGGGGGGGTGGCTAAGGTCATCAGAAGGCGACGGGGGAGGGGGAGGCCTAAAGTAGTGATCCAACCTAGAGAGTTACGGTCTCAACGAGGTCTGATCTGGAAAGAAGGGTGACCGCTACCGACCGTAGTTGTGCATGAGGAGGAGCCCGCCGGGTTTCAGCATCTAGGTGCATGTTAGTTATGATACCAGCGAAGGAGTGGAGACCCGTACCTGCGTGATGTTGGAGATGGCTTGGGGCCATTCGGATGGGTGTAGGGCACTAAGGACGAACACGAGGACAAGAATGTCAGCAGAGTGCGGCGTGAGATTGGGAGGCAGCGATGCAGAGGATAAGTCCCAAACCGAGGCAGTGATCGTTCTGTTCCGCACGGCGGGGAAGTGTACAGCGTGTTATGCTTCGGAGAGACGAATGATTAATGAGGAGTGACAAAGACTGAACGGAGAAGAATCCCACCTGTACGAGTTTTATGGCATGCAAAGAATAGTCGAATGCATGTATGCGAAGCTCGGGATTGCGGTTTTGTTCTAGGAGCGGGAATATGGCGTTTCTGGCACCTGTATGGTAGTGGTTAAGACGACTTATTATAAGCGGAGGTCGGGGGACATACCACATCTGACCTCGATGATGGTGCAGGGGTCCAGCCTGCACAGGGCGTATGTCACGATCATAATGAAGGACGGACGGAGAGGCGCACCAATAACTCGGCAGCGGCGACAAGCTCCGGGAACTCGAGATTTGACCTGATCGCGGATTGAACAACCACAGATCGCATAACGTAAGTGGAATACACCACTTGCGATTCTTTAGAAAGATATCCAGAGCGCTGTCACTGAAAATAAAGCAAGACGGGAACGAATCATAAGTGCTACTAGGCGGGAGGGGAAGCCACAAGCACTCCTGCCAAGGCAACCAGGCAGCACACCAAATGTTGCTCGTGAAGGATGTTGAGGGAAAAGAATGAGAAAGGACCGGCCAGAAGGGCTTGGACAACTTGAAGGTCGAGGACGTCATACAAGAGGGAAGAGGGGGGCAACGAACACTCCCACTGAGGCAACCTTGACAGCGCGTCAAGGTTGCCCGTGAAGGCAGCCGTGGGGAGAGGCCCAAAAGGCAGATGAGAGTGAAACGGAAGGAGATCGAGCATGGGGTCTGTAGGGGCGCGGTGGTGGGTAAGTGGCAAACATCATAGAGACGAGTACCTCTGGGCCGTCCTCCGTTCTGTCAGTGTCAGTTCCACAACAAACATATCCCACAACCCTTTCCTCAACTTGCGCACCCTAGCAGAATGTGAGGGGGCCGAGCCAAGGGTAGACACTTACTTCCGAAGGCCCTGGACGATGCAGACCAAGGTGCAGACATGATGTCAAGAGTTTGATATTTCATAGTCAAACTATGGTTTAACAAACAAGGGAGCAGCAAAGGGAGAATAAATACAACATGCATTGAGCCTAACGTGATCAAGACCGAAGAAAGTCGATGGGGTCATCCGAGTCAACTCCCAAGTCTATTCCACTACGCGTGTCCGTATCGGTGGTGACAGCCTTGATGTGCCGCACTTTACATGAGGGTGGCTTGCAGGAGCGCCTGGATGGACCACATCCACGTTGCTGTTTCAGGGTTGGCCTCTGGCGTGTGTCCTTCTCTCCCTCTTCATCCCCTTCGTCGTCAGAGTTTCTGGCCTTCCTTTTTGCGTCGGACTTCACAAGTGTTGCGATCGGACTCATCGGTACAGGACTGCGGACTCGTGGGGTTCTGACTACCCTAGTATTAGTCAGGGACAGTCGTCTCAGTCAGCCTCGGTTCCTTTATCACATGTATACAAGTACAGACTTGGCTCATACCTAGGACAGTTGTAGTAGGGTTCGAGCTACTATTGCTATAGGGTACCTTACATTCTGGAGGAGCTTTAAAGCTCCTTGTCAACTGTATATAAGACTGGCAGTACAAAGACCGAGCTCCTTAGCTTGGTCTTCTTGAATCCTTACTCCGATTCTCGTTCCTTCCCTCCTCGTCTGCCTTCTTCTCTTTCTCTGCCTACTGCTGTGCCTGGCCCTTGTGAGGCAGGTTGTAGAACGACACATACGCCTGGTGGACTTTGCCCCAGTGCTCGCCGCGATCACATACCTACTGAGGTTGTGTATCGACATCCGCTAAGTCGTCCTCCATACGTCAGGCCACTCTGTCAACCGCTCAAGTCGAGCATCATTAGGTCGGGCCTAACGCAACAACAAGAGCAGTAAGGTCCAACTGCTTGAATTTGTGGTCAATTGAGTGAATGGAAGACTTGTGTTGCGTGCCTCGATGTGAAGTTGAAGGTTCATCATCTGGTGAAGGGGATTTGCCGTCACCACGTGATGTGATGAGAGATTGTGCGAGATGAAGGGAACAATTTGGGAGGGATATGGCATTCCGATAATGCTGCTCTATCGCATC
Source organism: Lactarius pseudohatsudake (assembly GCA_021525015.1). NCBI lineage: Eukaryota > Fungi > Basidiomycota > Agaricomycetes > Russulales > Russulaceae > Lactarius > Lactarius pseudohatsudake. The sequence goes on along the minus strand of JAKELH010000595.1, from coordinate 17,131 downwards.
TAACCCCTCCAGATCCGTTACGCGTAGGACGAATGCAGGGTCAAAAAAATCATCGGAATGTGGGTCAGTGGGTGGTAGCTCGTTCTTTATGCTCGATGTAGATGCGATCAGGCCGTCGGAACCTGGGTTGGGTTCTTCCATGAAGGGGATCGACGTAGATGTGAGCTGGGTGGTCTCAATGACAAGAAGTTCACTGAGCACTTCAGGGTTTAACTCGACATCACCATAATCGAAGCTGTCTGGGGAGCTCATGGCTTTGATACGATGAGCATTTGGAAGAAAAAAAAGACGCCCCGCAAGGGAAGAATACAAGCGCCTTAGCGTCGGAAATAAAAAACTAGAATGATCTCGGTTCGGGCCTCATGGCCAAGTATTAACTACGCCTCGCGTACATATGACCCAAAGGATGCACAACTCGGATACAACAAAGAGGTAAGGACGCAGACTCACAAATGCTTACAGTTCACCCAACTATCCATGATTCCCAACACTGCAGGATGCTTTAATGGTTCTGGACGAATTTTGGGGCATTGAAAGCGTTGCGGATCAGAGCACAAAAATGCAATTGTGGACAGTCGATGTTCGAATTAAATGTAGCTCCAAAACGCCTATCTTGAAAACGGTGCTGAAAATAATTGTCGTTTGAGCTCAATCAATAAACATGACTGACTGGAAACTTGCGCATCGCAATACTGCGATCCTCTGTGCAACCTCCCCATTGACGGATTTGCGAGAAATAGAACCATTGGAAGAATTCATTTGACACTTACTCGCCACGGACTGCCCACTTGTAACAGTAGACTCACGAGAGGCGGTGGCTTACCGCTCCCGCCCTGCCCTGCCCCGCCTTCCTCTTCCCCGACCCAACACTTGGTGCCAAGTCAGGATTGACCGTCAACAGACGGCGAGTACTAACGGTTGCCCACAGAGGCAGCAGGACCAGCCCCGATGATATCAACCCAGCAACGCGCGCGTTGGTGCCAAAGGCATCCAAACGCGGCTCACCCCACTGCGACTCCACAACGGTGGTAGGAGGGGGGTGGCCTAAGGTCGTCAGAGGGCGACGGCGGAGGAAGAGGTAATGGAGCAACGTTATAGGGGCCTCTAGCCCGGAAACGAGGATTATTGGGTAACTAGAGAGAAGTTAAGATGCTAGTGTTGGGGAAGTTCGGTTTGGTTCGGTTTGAGCTGATTTAGGCCAAACCGGAAACTGAACCATTCGGTTTCCTCCCCATTTTCTGAAACCGAAACCGAAACCGACCCAGACCGTTTATGTCGGTTCGGTCTGGTTTAAACTCGGTTCCAAACCGTTTGGAGCTATGTTCGGTTCGGTTCGGTTTAGACCGGGTTTAGACCCGGTCTCAGACCATTTACACACAAAAAATGCGCAAACATTCAGAGAATATATTCAGAAGCTATACATACAGATACAGCAATGGATATGAAGTAAAGTAAACAGTATATCTAGAGAGCTAAAGTACAAGAAAGCGTGTGTCCGGGATTGTGTGACCACCCAATTACAGTTACACACTTAGCAAGTTGTTTAGTTCGCGCGTCTGGCAATTCAACTCACAATCACTCATAAACAAAATTCGAGACTCGGATGTAACTTTCCATTCATTTGGTACGGACATAGAGACAGAACGACAGAAGTTATTTGCGTATATAAAAGTCCTAGCCACGACCTACACCTTCACGTTCCCACCCGTTTCAACTCCCTCAACCGAAGAACACTCCAGCTCCTTAACAAGTGCGGCAGCCTCGAGGTGAGCAGAGATAACGCCGGCCTTATACCCACCCTTAAGTAGCTGTATGGCCTCGAACATCGTCGGTGTGAGCCGATTTCGGAAATCAGTACCAATATGCCGCGCGCTGGAAAATTGGCGCTCCGAGGCCGTCGAGGACCCACAGATGGCGAGATAATCTCGAGCCATCTGTACAAGGGTGGGATACACAACGGCGTGGTCCTTCCACCAGTTTATGACATCGGTATCGGTCAGGCTACGAAACGGTTCGAGTGGCGCTTGCAGATACGTGTTGAGTTCGCGGTAAGGATCTGATTCGTCGTCATCCTGGGCATGGCGGCTTGCAATCGCTGACTCCATCCATGCGGAGCCATACATCATGTCGGAGCGTTCAGCGGGTTGAGGTGGGGGAGGCTTATCAGTGGTACGGGCGGTGCCCGCAACAGTAGTGTGGTATCGGTCGAACTACAGTAATAAGTACGTGGGGTGGGTATGTACACAAAGAGACGCACCGTTCTTTCGAGACTCCGTGATCCAACGTCGAGGTATTCTTGCTCCCAATGCTTCTGAAAATACGCTAGCTTGATGCGAGGGTCGAGAACTAAGCAGATGAAGTACATGTTGCTGTCATCGAGAGTCCGGTACCATTTGCGTAGGTTGTCGAGGCCAGCGTAGAGTGCAGCGGCAATGGACACATAAGCTGGTTTCGCGGCCATCACTTCCCACTTCTGTTGCATGAACTCGATGACGGGGAAGGCGCGGTACACAGTAGGCCGGGATGTGTGTGAAAACGTCTGGCAAGCCAACGCTGGCTCCATGAGGGCGTCGCGAATGAGCTCCAACATGTGCCACTCGCCCTCGCTAAGCCTGAACATAGTATACGTCTTCGGGGGCTTGAGGTTGGGGACCCTGTCGTCTTCGTCGGCAAGAAGTGTGAACTTGGTGCACGCCGAACGGACTTCAAGGAGACGGGTTATGAGATCGTAGAGAGAAGCCCAGCGTGTACGAGCCCACCTGACGAGCTGGAGTTCTGGGAGGCCATCGTCTCTGCAGAGTTTGCCAAAGTATGCGCGAGCCTGTGGTGAAGAACGGACTTGGTTGATGAAGGCCAACACCTTGCCAATGAGATCAGCGGGGTCAAAATCCTCGGCTTCGATGAGATCGTCTGCCTCGTCGATGGCTGCAGTGAGCTCCTCATCTATGTTGTCTGCATCATTGTCGGCTGCAGAGAGTGTTGCTTTGGTGGCCGCCATCGATATTGGACCAAGTTTGGTGATAAAGGCACGCGATGCGCAATTGATAGCGTGCTCCATGCAACGCCCACGCCGCTCCTTGGCGTTCCACTGCTGACCGGTGGGATCAACTTGCATTCCTACAACACGCATGGCCTTGTCGCATACCGTCGAACCATCTGCTGTACCCCAACCGAGTTTGGCAGGGATCGAGTAAGCAATACTCTTTGAGAATCTCGATGATGAGAGCGCCAGTGTTGGCACCAGAGTGGTCGCCAACGATTTCACGGAACGCGAGGACTGTCTCATTGAGTTTGTAAGTGTCGTCGATCCAATGTGCTGTGACTGTGAGGTAGGGATCGAAGGCGCGTGAGGTGCCGGCATCAAATGTGAATGAGACTGCGCTATCGAGGGCCTTGAACTTCTCAGCAAGAAGGCCCTTGACGTGAAGGGATTTGGTGTAGATTTCATCAGTCACAGTGGTGCGACTGGGGATATCGCGCGGGACCATGGTGGGGCGTAGGAACTTCAGGAGTGCCTTGAAGGACTCCTTCTCGATAACAGAGAACGGCTGATGCAAATGTAAACACCGATGTAATGACGGTCAACATAAATCACACACCTGATCGTCAAGAACGATCCACTCGCAAACATGAGATAGTAGTCCTTCGCGACTCCAGGTCGGTATCAGAGGAGGCGTGTGTAAAAATGAGCTAATATCGCTCTGCACGTTACTACCAGAGTCACCCCGTTTGATAGTAGGGCTCTTCAAGACAGCTGGAACGTTGCCTTGCTCGCACATCTGACGGTAATGCTGATAGTGGGCGCCGCCCTCTCGGCTGATGTGCGCACGGAGAGTTGATGTCGCGCAGGAACTCCGGTAGAACCCAATGCCGTCAGCCACGTTCTTCTTGTTCTTCCTATACACAATAGTAAGATATGCACGGCCCAGTGGAGATGTTGAAAAGAGTGAAGTACTTACGCGCAGACATCACACCACCAACCACTCAGCAATACTCCGCCCTTAGTGCATGTCCCCTCGCTGAACACGAGGTCAAGATCTGCGCGACGCTTATCTTTGGACCGAATGCGGTGACCCGCTTTTCGTTTCTGTAGTAAAGTGTTAGTATATTAGTCTGCAAAATAAAATGAACGTACCGATTTGTCCAGACTGGACATCTCATCGAGGTCTTCAATATCATCTTCTGAGCTTAAGTCTTCATCATCTTCGTCATCAGGCTGTGAAGCCTTCTTGGTTCTCTTCGAGCTCGAGGGGACGTCATCTCCAATGTCTAAGTGAGAACACTTCTTAGTGACTGCGCGAGCCTTCTTGGAAGGTTTGGCCGTAGTGTCGAGCGTCAGCTTAGTCTGGCCACGGAGTACTCGAACACGTGCTGATGGAACCCCAGTTGATGAGGCTATGGACGGGGATGGGGCAGGAGAGGACGGAAATGGGGTGGGAGCAGACGACTCAGCCATAGCAATCGGATCATCTTCATCGGCATCTTGCCAGTCACTAGCGGAAGCAGACATAATGTGACGGGGGAAAGGCAACAGGGAAACAAATGCTGACACGCTCGGTATATTCGAGTGTTGCCAGGAAAGTTCAAGTGGAGTTTGAAAAAAAAAAAAAAAGGTTCACACCTACTGGAGTTTCGGTTTAAACTGAGTTTGAAATGGTTTGGGGCATTTGCCTAATCAGGGAACCGGAAACCAAGCCATTCGGTTCCTGTGGGAATTTCCCAAACCCAGACTGATTAAAATGGTTTGGGTTCAGTTCAAACCTGGTTTGGGTCGGTCTCAGACCAAACTTCCCCAACACTATAAGATGCAGGGCACGGAAAGGCAGCAACCGCACTCACCTCAACGACGACAACAAAGCGAGCATATAGAGTGTCGCTCCACAGCCAAGACCCGATGCAGGACAAGCCTGCCACTCCCGCCCTGCCCCGCCTTCCTCTTCTCCAACTGACACCTGGTGTCATGTAACGCTGTCACTGCGTTTAGTCCGACTTGGACTGTCGAGAGGGCGATCACGACTTAGCGTATATGCCGAGGGTTAATGCGGCGAGTAGATACACGGTCTTCAACAGACACGTGATCACGAGAGGCTCTAGGGCTATGTCCACTAGGCGCACGCGACGAAGTACGATCTGCTCCACGAGAGACAGACGAGCCAACAGGCAAACGAATAGGACTAAAGTCACAACACACGGAGGGAGAATGGTGACAAGGGAAGAAGACCGAGATGGGGATTCTCGGTCTTTCCGCGATATGATTTATACAAATAGAGAGGTCACTTTAAAGCGCCTCATGAAACGGTACAACGAGTCGCGTAAGTAGCTCGAACCCTACTACGCCGATCCTAGGAATGAGTCATGGTATCCTGCATGTGATACTCGATGACTGATACGATAAGTCCGTGACCTATTACTGCTTACGAGGGAGTCACAACCGAGTCGTAAGTGTCCACGACCGCAAACGCAACATCACCCCCTTTTCAGCTGCGACGCCCACGGCGCCGAGTCGGTCCGATACCTCCCATCCATCCACTCTGCTTCTCGTCAATACGGTCCATCACATCCGCCATCTCCAACCGGAACTTGCTGCGGGCGACCTCCCCCTTCGTCTCGCCGAGCGCCTGCGCCAGGTGATGGAGGCGCTGTTCGAGACGCTCAGCCTCTTGCACGTAGGACCGGTAGCGATGTAACTCAGCTTTTACGGATACGTCGCGCAATTCGTTGACGGCTCGGTCGACGCGGTGTCGGTCGGAGTGACCCATGGCGAGGACGAACATGTCCTCGGGCGCGTAGTGGGGTTTGCCGCGCTCGCGGACCATAGGCTCGGCGTACAGCGGCTTCGAGTAGACCTTGTCGCTGTCGTCGACCAGGGCGATAACCCGGGGGTCCGCCGACATCACCACCTGTATGTAAGCGGCTTGGCGGGTGATCCCCATCGCGTCCGTGATGAGGTAGTGGACGAAGTCGTCCCCGCGGTTATGCTTGTACCCCTGAGGGGCGACGCGGTCGCTGCCGAGGCGGCGCTGGAGACGGATGGTTGGATGGAGTGGGGGATCTTCGACGCGTACGTCGCCTCGATAAAGAGGGCGACCCGCGGAGTCGCATGCGTACGGGGTTTCACGGGGGTTGTCAGCGTCGGCGGTGGTCATGGTGAAAGCGTGCTCAGCTGGGTACCACTCTCGCAGCGTGAGCTCTGGCTGCTCGTATACGGCCTCCTCAGCATCGCGCGGAACAGCTCGCGCCTCTCCAGGATCCTCGTTCTCCTTATCTGAGCCTTCTGCAGTTGCTCCTCCCTCCAGGTCCGGGCGGTGTACTTCCACTCCTCCCACCTCAGCGTTGCCGGGGACGGCTCCTTCTTCGGTCCGATACTCGATTCGTACCGGGAGAGGTCGAGGTGAGGCATCCTCACTGTCTGGGAGAGCTGAACGAAGCCGACGCACTTCGGCCTCCGTGAGGGGAACGGTGTTGAGCCGCTGCCCGTCCTCGGACATGAGCCAGTAGGTGGCGGGGTTTGAGGAGCCGTCGGCGTAGGTGGCGGGGAGGATTGACTGAAGGGCCGCTGCGAGCTCTTGATGGGTGATGGGGCCCGTGTTGTTGGCAACGCGAAGGATGGCATCGGTGGCAGCGGAAGAAGACATTGTGGGGTGAGAGAGGAGTCCAGTGTGAGGGAAGAGGTGAGTGAATGAGGAGTACGGGGTTACTCGAGTTGCATTTATGTTGGACTCTGAGCGGAGTTGAGTGGCTTGATACTCCGCTAGAGCTTCATCTGCAAACACGTCATCTTTGTCGACCCACTGGTTCTCCGAGTCAGGGTATCCTTTCCATTTCACCAAATACTGGCGCCGACGCCTTCTGCCGAAGATCCGGGAGTCTAGAATTTTCTCGACTTCGTATTCCTCTTCTCCTTCTACCAAATCCGGTGGTGGGCGTTGGAAATTTTCCCCGTGCATGAGCGTCTCGCGATAAGGCGTGAGAAGATCGATGTGAAACACTGGATGGATACTCCACTGCGTGGGAAGTTCCAATCGGTAATTGACAGGGGACATCACCTGTGTGATCTGGAAGGGTCCGTGCCTTCGGGCTGCTAATTTCGTCGTGGGTTGATTGGTGCGCAAATGGCGCCCTTCCAGCCACACGTAATCTCCGAGTCGGAATTTGGGCGTATCTTTGTGTTTTACCCACGAAGCCTGGGCCTTTTTGATCAGGTGTTGGGCTTCGATCCGTGCTTCTCGGAATTGCTCCAGTCGCTTGGTCACCTGTGGGATAGGGGATGGGTTATCGATCCAATCAGCGCGAGGGTTATAGCCCATGAGTAAGTGGAATGGGGACTTCCTCGTGAATTCGTGAGGCCAATTGTTGTGCGCGAATTCCGCTATAGGGAGGAGGGACGACCAATTATCTTGGCGTTCGTTGGTCCAGAAGCGAAGATATTGTTCCAGCCACTGATTGGTTCGTTCAGACTGTCCGTCCGTTCGTGGGTGATAGGCGGTGGAGATGTTCTGTTGTATTCCCAGGATGCGGCACAGTTCTCGTGTGAACTTCGATGCGAACCGGGGATCCCGGTCGCTGATGATCTTTGACGGTAATCCAAACCTCGTAAACACGTGAGTGACGTACAGCGCTGCGGTCCCTTCAGCCGTGATTTCCTCGTTGCATGGGATGAAGATCGACGCTTTCGTGCAGTCGTGATCTGTGACGGTCAGTATGGAGTCGTATCCATCCGATGTGGGGAGTTTGGTGATGAAGTCGAGTGCTATAGTTTCGAATGGCAGGGCGTCGAGCTTCGGCGTGATAGGGACTAGTGGGGCTCGTGTTGGACGATTGTTGACTTTGTGCCGTTGGCAGTCCGCGCATCCTCTTACGTACTCCTTAATATCATTCTTCATGTCTGGCCACCAATACCTTCGCTCCACTAGGTGCGTGGTTCTGGCGATGCCCGGATGTCCGTGGACGGGGGTGTCGTGGTTGCTTGTGATGATCGTCCGTCTCTCCGCTTGATCTCCGGTGACTACTCGGCGTCCTTGCTTGTACCAAACGCCTTGGATTTGTTTCAGTTGGTGGGGGTCGATCCAGTATTGAAGCGTCAATTCAGTTTGTACGGGTTCTTCGGTGGGTGCGATCGTCATAGTTCTGGCGAAGACGTGTTCGGGGAGGACGGTTACATCTTTGTTGTCGTCTCCTCCTTGGTTATAGTCTGGGCGACGAGACAGCGCGTCGGCCCTTCCGTTGTTCTTTCCTGGGATATGGTGAATCTCGAAATCGTATTCCATGAGTTCGAGTACTTCCCGCGCAATGCGTCTACTTATTTTCTGTGGGGTTTTCCAGTATTGCAGGTTCATATGATCGGAGAAGATCTTGATCTTGTGCGGGGATCCTGCCAGAAGAGGGCGCCAGTGACGTAGGGCTTTGACGATTGCTAGTAGCTCTAAGTCGTAGATGTCGTAGTTTCGTTTGGCTTCATTTAGCGTGGCCGAATAGTAACTGATCGGGTGTCGCTTGCCGTCCGCCTTCTTCTGCATCAGTACTGCTCCTACTGCATAGCCCGAGGCGTCTACTTCTAACTCGAACTGGTCGCTGAGGTTAGGATGTGCGAGGACCGGTTCCTCTGTTACCAGTGTTTTGAGTTTCTGGAACGCTCGTTCTTCGTCCGTATTCCACGACCATTCGGTGTCCTTCCGCGTCAGCTTGTTGAGCGGTCTCGCATGGGTGGCAAAACCACGGATGAAAAGACGGTAAAAATTGCAGAAGCCGAGAAAGGAACGGACGTCACGAACCGAAGTGGGGCGGGGCCAGTTGCTGATTCCCGCAATTTTTACCGGGTCCATGCGTGTCACCCCCTTTTCAAGAATTACCCCCAGGTAATCCATCCGTGGTTGGTGAAAGAGGCATTTCTCGAGCTTGAAATAGAGGTCGTGTGCCAGACAGACCGCCAGGACGTCGCGGACAGCGTCGATGTGGGCCTGTAAGTCAGCGGGGTCCCTAGTGGCGATACCAATGTCGTCCATGTAGACGCGGATGATGGTGCCGCGTAGTTCGTGTTTCGCAATGGTGTCTCGTAGGATTGCGTTCATCATTGCTTGGAACGTTGCGGGAGAGTTTGTGAGTCCGAAGTACATGACTAGGGGTTCGTAAAGTCCGTAACGAGTCTTGAATGCTGCTTTGGGTTCGTCTCCTGGTTTTATGCGCACGTTGTTATACCCCCATCGGACATCGAGCTTTGTGTATGTGTGGGCTCCGCTCAGATCTGTGATGAGGTCAGATATCAGTGGGAGAGGGTATTGGTTTCGGATGGTGACCGCGTTGATGCGTCGGTAGTCCTGGACAGGGCGTAGCTTTCCGTCCTTCTTTTTAATGAAAAAGAAGGATGAGGCGTACGGAGATTTCGAGGGGCGTATATATCCCTTCTTTAGTTGTTCGTCCAGGAATTCTTTGAGTTTGCCGTCTTCTTCTTGCGTCATTGGGTACACTTTGCAGTCGATGGACGTGGGTGTGCCAGGTTTGAATTCGATGGCGTGATCCCAAGGCCTTGCGGGCGGGAATCGGTAGGACGCCTCCTCGTCAAATATTTTGGCGAATTCTTGATATTCCTGGGGTAGCACGGCGGCTGTGGTTTGCTGATGGGCTGCGATGGCTAGTTCTGTCGCGGAGGTGCGGACGTGACATTCTTCTTCTAGGTCTCTAAGCGCGTCCTCCTTTTCTTCGACAGTCATATGTCCGATGACGGTCTGGTGTTGGGACGGATTAATGGATCTAATGATGATGGGCATCATATCTTCATGGATGACCGCATGTGTCCAGCTGATGGTGGGTTCATAGGTCAAAAGCCACGGGTAACCGAGTACGAGATCTTCGTTCCCGATGTCGGTGACTAGAAAACGTAGGGTTTTGCGAATCCCTTTAGTTTGTACATCTAAGTCTACACAGTGCGTGATAGACCCAGCTTTGTTTTCCGTATTGTCAATGTTCCAAATTTTCCTGGGTCGGTCTAGCTTGACTAGCCCGAGTCCCATTCTTTTTGCGAAGGCTGGTCTTATGAAGTTGTCGGTGGCTCCCGAGTCAACTAGACCTTTTATGTCGGCCATGGAGTAACTGGTGCGAATCGAGACTGGAATTCGAAGCGAACGGTAGCGAGTCATGATTACAGAGTTACAATTAACTGCCCTCACCCAGGCCGATGGGTTCAGGCGTCCCGAAAACCCTCTTTTCCCCATATCTCCTGGAGAACTAGGTCTTTTACTTCATCACTTTCTTGCTTGATGCTGCTAAGCCAATTATCGGCGCGTTGTTGGGGCGGGGCTGTGGTCACCGTTCGGGCCTCGATCTCCAGGTTCCTGGGCGTAGTAGTCTGTTTCTACGGCCCTGCTTGAGGAGGGTTGACTACGCCGTGGTTGTTGGGGCTGTGGGCAGTTCCGTGAGAAGTGACCCAGCTGTCCGCAGTTATAACAGGTTACTGTCCTCATGTCTCGTGGTGGTCTGCCACCCCGGTTTGACCCCATCCTGGGTTGGAACGGCGGACGCGGGCCTCTATTTGGGTCTCCAACTTCTGCCACTCGCGCCCGGGTTCGGTCTGCTGAAGTGTCCATTGCGTTCGGGTCGTACCGTGGAGGTGGGTTACGAGGAGGGGCCCATCTGTTGAGCATTGGTCTCCATGGGACTTGGGCCGTCGGGGCTGGAGGGAGAGGCCTTCCTGTTTTGAGGACGTTAAGGCGTGCCCTCATGTGAATGTACTGTTTCTGTCTTCGGAGTACGCAGGCCTTCCAGTCGTTGAAGTTCCTTGGTTCGTCTAGCTCATAGACCTTGGTGAATAGGGCTTGGGGCAGTCCCGCCGTGAAGTGGTCGATTGTTTGTTGGTCGTCGAGACGGTAGTGAGCTTTTCGTGCGAGGCGTTCGAATTTGATGACGTATGCATCAATATCGTCTCCCGTCATCCTGAACCCTTTCTGCAACTCTGCTTGGGCTTGTTCCGCTTCGAGCGTGTTGGCGAACCGTCTTGCGAACTCCACGGTTACGTGATTCCAGAGGGTGTCAGATTGACGGGGGACACCTCGTCGGACCTCATTGTTTAACCATTCGAGTATGGTTAGTGTCCACTCGCTGACGTAGACCCCCTTGATGTAGCCCAGGAAGAGGAGGCAGCGTCGGTAGACGTTGGTCATGATGGGCGCCTCGTAATTCGTTCCCCAGTAGATATGCCATTGCGTGAGGAAGGATTCGTATTTAGTTCTGTCTCCATCGAAGGTAGAGGGGGGCTCGCCTGATAATTTGTCGGACCCGTGTGGTCCGGCGCCAGGGACTCCTCCTCCTGGGAATCCGCCTCCTGGGAATCCGCCTCCTGGGAATCCGCCTCCTGGGAATCCGCCTCCTGGGAATCCGCCTCCCGGGAATCCGCCTCCTGGGGGTCCGCCTCCTGGGGGTCCACCTCCGTTACCATCAGGAGGTCCTTCAGCTGGCGGGTCTGGTCGATCGGGTCCTACTGCTCGGTATAGAGCTGCGTCGTCTGCCGTCATACGATGTCCTGTTTCTGGGTGAATGGGGAGGAGGATAGCTTCCGCTTCTGCTCTTATGCGGCGGACTTCGTCTTGGATCATGGTTTCTGTGGCCATCGCGGGTGGGTTTACACGAATGATTTCGGGTACGTCAATGCGCAAGGACTCAGCTTGTTGAACCAGTTGGTTCGTTTCTTCTCCTTCGCTTTCTGGGTTTCCAGTGGTGTGTTCACTTTCGCTTTCGCTTCCTTCCGATGGAGCAGGGGTGCGAGGTTCGGAGGTACTCGGGTCTTCTGCCGGGGCTCCGTCGATGGGTCCCCAATTGGTTCCTACTGGTAAGTTACGTGAGTCTATGTCACAGTCGTAGTTTCGTCCTGCTGGCCGGACCGCGTCCCAGCGGTTGTCGATGGGGTTCCAGGTGACTTCTACCCAACACGAGTGTTCGAAGTTGAATTCTACTGGGCGGTATCGAGTTGGTCCACTAGCGAAGTCGACGAAATATCCCTCGTCTCCCCTGTATTGCCTCCAACGGGCTGCGCCTAAGAAAAGGGTTGGTACGTTGCGATCTCCTCGTCGTTCGAGGTGATACGGTTGGAAGTTTCTCCACTGATCTCGAGTAGTGAACGCCACGGTGAATGATCTCGGTCTTAATGTAACGCTGTCACTGCGTTTAGTCCGACTTGGACTGTCGAGAGGGCGATCACGACTTAGCGTATATGCCGAGGGTTAATGCGGCGAGTAGATACACGGTCTTCAACAGACACGTGATCATGAGAGGCTCTAGGGCTATGTCCACTAGGCGCACGCGACGAAGTACGATCTGCTCCACGAGAGACAGACGAGCCAACAGGCAAACGAATAGGACTAAAGTCACAACACACGGAGGGAGAATGGTGACAAGGGAAGAAGACCGAGATGGGGATTCTCGGTCTTTCCGCGATATGATTTATACAAATAGAGAGGTCACTTTAAAGCGCCTCATGAAACGGTACAACGAGTCGCGTAAGTAGCTCGAACCCTACTACGCCGATCCTAGGAATGAGTCATGGTATCCTGCATGTGATACTCGATGACTGATACGATAAGTCCGTGACCTATTACTGCTTACGAGGGAGTCACAACCGAGTCGTAAGTGTCCACGACCGCAAACGCAACATGTCAAGTCAGGATTGACTGTCAACAGACGGCGAGTACTAACGGTTGCCCACTAGAGGCAGCAGGACCGGCCCTGATGATATCGACCCAGCAACGCGTGCATCGGTGCCAAAGGCATCCGAACGCAGCTCACCCCACTGCGACTCCGCGACGGCGGTAGGAGGGGGGCGGCCTAAGGTCATCAGAGGGCGACGGCGGAGAGGGAGGCTTAGAGTAACAATCCAAAGGACCTCCGACCTGGAAAAAAAGAAGAACAGCCACTTATGCCAGATTGAAAGATAAAGTAAAAATAAAAAATGTGAATACTCGATAAGAAAGATACACAGAGTCCTTCGACCGAAAATGAAAGTGAGGTCTAAGACGCGGGTCATAAGTTCCACCAGGCGGGGAGGGGAGCCACAAGCACTCCAACTGAGGAACCAGGCGACATGCCAATGTTGCTCGTGAAGGGTGTCGTGGAAGAAAGAATGAGAAAAAAGGGGAGGTGCCTGGAGAACTTGCAGATCGAGGATACCAGGCACAAGGGAAGAGGCAACGAACGCTCCCGCCGAGACAACCTTGACGGCGTGTCAAAGTTGCTCGTGAAGGATGGGGTGTGGGAAGAGGGTGTACGACTTGGACTTTCGTGGAGGAAGATGGGACCAGAGCGGTGTCTCAAAACCGGTTTGGTTGTAAAGCGGCTAAGTGTGTGTCCGCTCTAGCCGAGCCGACGGGCACTGTAAAGGCTTTACCCCGTCAAGATATGCCCAGTTGGTGTTCGATGTCGACCGACTCGACCTCGTTCAGATCTTCACACGATGAGTATTTATCGTCAACCACCCAGTCCGGAGACAAAGAAGCGGAAGAAGCCTGTTTGGGTGCTTGCGTGCAAGGCGTGCTTCGGAAATTTGCAGGTACACGCCGCGGATACCGCGTCTGACCCGAACATCGGATACCCCCTCATCCTGACACCCTGAATTTCTCGCTTGATTCTGGCTCAATCATTACTAAATTACTGTACATGATACATCACTTAAGTAAAGTAGGGTGGGACAACAGGGGGATGATAGAAAATGAGAACGCGTAGCAAAACAGAACTTGATATGTGCTGATCTAATCTGAGATGCAAGTGGGTTCATACATATTAGCAACTGGGCCGCTGTAACAACACAGACTGTCGGCTATCTTGACTGCTAATCTAAATAGTCAGGAGTCTACAGATGTGATCAAGCTCGCTCAGACAAACACTTTGTTCAAATTATGCGGGGAAACTTACGCGATGACATCAGGAGGATGGTCAAAACGATAAGGGTCTTCTTTGGGGCACAACACATGTCTCACGTAAAGGGTCTCCCTGCTTTCGAGCCACTTGGGGTCATATGCATTGACTGGAAGACATGGTGGGGCGTGTACTGTCTGACGAATCTTCTGAGAGCCAGCATGTATGTGAGTGAACGCGCCATGTTTGTCGAGAGACCAGCTGTTAACATGATTTCGGTGATGCAATTGGTCAAGAGCTTTGAGCCAGTCGTGCAGGTCAGGATGTCGCCAGCTTGGCTTTACAATAGTGTATGTCGGATGAGGATCAAAGGACGACTCATCCGATGACATCCCATCCACTCCCAGCGCATCCAAGACGTCAATGTGCCTTCCCAGTGGACTAAAGAGTTTCGCAGTCTCATGGCGATGCTGGAATAACTGCGCCAGAGATGAGAAGTTGTGGCATTCCCGGGGTCGAAGTACTGAATACTTACCTGGTATTTGCGCTGCTTTCGGCTAAGTTTAGATCGCTCTGCAGCTTTCGCTGTCTGCGAGAGTGCGTCCTTTTTCCATTGTGACTTCAAGCTCTTAACCCTGTTAGTAAAGGCCTTCTCCACTGCCTTCCGCATTTCTGGCATATCATCACGTCCAGTCTTCTCAATAAAATAATCGGTGAAAACTCGGCCTGCAGAAACATTCCATGGTGACTTCGAACCCCCTGCCAGGTCAACCATGAAGTCTGCAGCTGTACTTTGGCACACTTTCACACCGTGGCCACTGTTCTCCCACTCAGATGAGAACATGGAAAGACGAGAAGGTGGGGGTGTGTGACCATAAGGTGGCTTTCCACTTAACAGCAAGGCGACTTCGGTCCAAACCAGTTTCTAGTATGCGCACAGTTAGATCAATGCACCAAATAAATCAAGATCAGAACGGAAGGACTGACAGCCAATGCATTGTCTTCAGACCTGCGGCGCACTGGACTCTTCCCGCGTCTCCCGCACACTTTCGAACCACTACGACTCCCGGCTCTATGAGTTGGGCCAGTGTTTGTATTCCTTATGATTTGTTCGAGTAGATCGATGATGTGCGCTTGGCTTCCTTGTTGGACTTTGTTGGAGTTCTGAGAAAGGAGTCATGAGTTGCACAACTCCACAAAGTGGGCCACATACCGAGGAGTCGCCTAGTGTACCCTGGTTTTGGTCTACTCTATCTGGATTTCGAGGAAGTGCCAAGGAACTCCCCAGAGGCAAACGTGGCACCCATGAAAACGAAGGCTGAGAAGGATGTGAGACGGGAGTAGTGGGCCGTGTCGATATCTGCTGGGGTGGTTGAAGTGGTTGAGGCTGCTTGAGGCCCATTAGCAAAGGCAAGTGTAGGTCCAATAAAAGGAACACACATTCGGCCCTGAAATACTTTTATTGGCTGCGCCATCACTCTGACCGTCTGGATCAATATTTTCCGCGACTTCTTCAGCTGATTTGTACAGTTCCTCGTCTGAATCAAGGTCCTCGATCACTGGGGAGTCAGAAGCGTAGAGGTTTCGAGGATCGTGGACAGGCAACAGCTGCTCTACTTCGGCCGAGCTCTGGTCATAAATGCCCTTCTGCTTTCCTTTGTTTGCCGTCTGAGCAATTGTCTGTATTAAAAGAAGGCTAAGGACATTGTCAATACCATTTGTAAGGTAGTTATTACCCTTTCTTGAGAGGACGACTTGTATTGGCTGGTTGGACTTCCACGGGAACTACAAGGGATTTGTCTTCCAATTGCTGCCGCTCGTGGAGTCATTAGGGTCTCATCGAACAGCTAGTTAAAAAATAGTTCTCTCAGAAAAGCTATCGCACATATTTCGAAGTGCCGCACGTTTGTCTGGTTTTGACTGAGGAGGCTGTTTCTCTCAGAAGCATCCAAGCAAGGCCGCTTCTTCGTTCTGGCTTGAAGCCTGTAAAAATTGTGCCCCGCAATGAGGAACGGGGTACACTTACGTGTTTTTTCATGTTCTGGGCTTGGCCTTGAGTCTGTGAAAAAGTAGGTACATCCAAGGGTACATCAGCAAAAACACTCAGTGAAGCAAGCATGGGTGTTACCATCGCTAGACTGGGAACTGCGTCGCTTTGCACACATCAGAGATATTGTGACGTTGTAAGACTCTGTGTAACTGTGAAACTAACAATAGTAGTCTACAGTTTGCGGTCTCACCGTCAGCAGAGATGTTTTCCTCTTCGTCATCAGCTTCCGATGCATTTTGGTCACGTGTACTTGCACCAGAGGTAGAACGACACCAGGGACGTCTAGGAGATTCGGACACTGGACTGATGCATGAACAGACGAAAGTAATAAATTACGTGCTCACCACCCACTGGACCGAAGAGGAGGGTTGGACTGACAGGTACTGAGCCGTTTGCAACGTGGAATAATATGCTGAGGCACAAGTGACACTGACAACTGCAAAATGCAGACAGTTCAGAGATTCGCCTTAAATGCTGGGCCCGACAAGTCTAAAGGTCAAACCAGATCATATTGTCAAATATGCGCAACGCGTAATATTCGGCATCCAAATCAGCAATAGTGGGCTGGATCTCCATCAGAGCCTCGCGGAGTGATGAGAATATCGAATAAAGATTGCATTGTTACGTGTCCCTAATTCAGCTATAAGTCCTTGTGCTTTTGCGCCCACGCACATATTACAACAGCACATCGCCATTGTTGCCCACTTTGAGATTAGTTCACCGTGATAGAATTTCGGGTTCGCGCTGATCACGACATCGGCACTGTTACCTGCTTTTATTATGATAGGAATCCATTGTAATAGGCCAGACTTACGTTGCGTGACTGGTAAATCGCAATGCATGTGACCATGACGATCATCTCAAATAACATCGGCCACCATGAGTCAAGACTGGATGAAGGTCATGGCAGAGCGCGATTACCATTACCCGTTGCCAGCAAAATCTGGGCTATCTAAGTCTAAATGCCATTGTGTACAATTGATCTTCGAATCAAATGTAGATACAAGCTGCCAATATTGAAAGCAGTCATGAAAACAATCGTTGTGTGAGCTCAAGTAATAAACATGACTGTCTGGTAGGTCGCGCATCGCAATTCCGCACACCCCTGTGCGACCTCGCTTTCTTCTGACAGATTCGCGAGAAATGGGATCATTAGAGAAATACTTACACTCGACAGACTGTCCACTCCAGACTGTGCCGCCTTCCTCTTCCTCAATACGACACCTGATGCCAAGTAAAGATTGG